>JACGAQ010000253.1:0-206565 GCA_014119065.1 Orius insidiosus
TGCATCTTCAACGACGCATTCTTACAATAGCTTTGGTCATGCTCAGAAATACCGCAGAAATTTTTGATACACTTATCTCAAATCAAGGTTGTCTTGGGACATTCCCCTTATTTTTTTGTGGGTGATTTTTTAAATAATAAAATTTATCAAGATATCTTTGGATTAGTAGAACAATCGATTTTTTTTTTTTGTCCCCTCCGAAAAATGGATTTCCTTTATATTAGTGACCTTTAAACCTTTTCAGCCTTCCTATCTATTACAATGATGTTTAAGCAACAAATAACTTTAACTGATACTACAATAGATCAGTTTACTTTTTGTTTAGCCTTCAAATTTTTTGCCTTCATAAATCGAAAATCTACAATAATAATTTTAATATTATCATTTTAGGCCTAACAATTCATTTTTCAAACTAATTGTTTATTTCTAAAGTTTTTCTGGCATTTTTAACTTTATTTTACCCTTCATCTAATTAATTAGCTAATTTTTAAGCATTTAAAAAAAAAGTCAAATTTTTGTGTTCAATTTTTGAGCTATTTTTCTGCATTATGAAGTCATTTTAATAATTTTTCTACCTAATAGCTGAATATCATCACTTGAACTTGCCCTTACAGTACAGAATTTGATAGAGTGTGAATAAAGTTAAAGATACAGAAAAAGCAGGTCATCTGCGAAATTGCCTATTAACAAAGCTTCCCTTATAGAGAGTTCTAATATTGAATAAAAGATACAAAAATGTTTTTTATTTTCATCGGAATAATGAAGCTGTTTATCTCATGGCCACGAATAAAAATAAACTTCTTTGTTCAACTAATATGGAGTCTTGTTCGTAAAAAAGAAATTGTCGCATTTCTGAACCAACTTAATTTAGATATAGGTCAAGGGTTAAACGTCATTCATAAAAAATCTATAAAACATCCAGAAATATCGGAATGTTAAAATATTTTCGGGAAAAACAATTTGAGCGATCGATACTTTGAAGTCTGTTTAATTATCTATGCCTTATCGTACATTTTGATAAGTGGTATTTCAAAAAATACAAATGTTGAATTTTTTACTCTCTTGAATCTCAAGATTTCAAAAAATGACGACAGAGCACAAAAAAAATGAAGGAAAAACCAGATTTATGTATTGATTAAAAAATTTATTGATGAAGTTGAAGGGACCCAGAAGGAAAGGTGAAGATTGCGAAAATTCAACCATCTTTTTCAATTAAATTTTTGCGAAAATAAGCTAAGGATTCCCATGTTTCTATTGCACTCTGAAAGGGTCAAGGCCCAATAAGTTTACATTCAAATCATTTCTGCAAAACATTTTCACATGAACTTTTCATGCTTGAACCAATTTTCAGCTTGATTGATTGGTGATTTTTTTCCTACAAGTCAAAGCCATTTTAAAATCGATTTTACGCCTTTTTACACAACAAAATGCTATTTTTAAATCGTTTTTCGCCTTAAAAGGCACTCGCAGCAAAAATATTAGGTTTTCATAGAAGTTCTAATTTTGAGCATTTTTTGGCCAGTCTAGAAAGTCCATGGTTTTCAAGCTATTTTTTTCAAATTTATAAAGTTAAATTTGGTAGTTACTTTTTTTTTATGATATAGGAACTATTAACTTTTACAAGCCAATCCTTTTTACATAAGAAAAAAAAAAACATTTTTGATTCATTTTTAAGCATTAAATGGCACTTGCATAAAAATTATTAGAATTTCTTCAAAAATCCAACTTTTTAGCTTGATTTTGGGCTTACTCCGACCAATCAAAAAAATTTATGCTTTTTTAAGCTGGATTTTCAGGCTTAAAGTATGATATTCAGAGGTATTCGATGAGGATAAAGCCATTATCTACTCAGTTTTACACCTTTTTAGACAAGAAAATTATATTTTTGAATCATTTTTCAGCCATAAATGGCACTTGGAAAGAAAACCATAAGAATTTCAACAAAAACCTAACATTTAGCGAAAGTTCGGGCCTTTGTTTTGGACCAGCCTGGGGAAAAAAAGTTAGATTTTCAGGCCTAATCTATAAAAATTGTCTTCACAGTTTGTGATTTTAAAAGATATGGGAACTTTTAAGTTTATTTTCATAGATATAACTCGATTGTACACCTTATTTTAAATAGCAAAGCAAAAATATTGCACATTTCCACAAAACCCTAACATATTTAGCTTGATTTTGAGCCTTGTTTTGACAAATCAAGCTTTCAAGCTAAATAGGCCTAAATTTTTGATAGTTACTGATTTTTAAACCAGGGAACTTTAAACATTTAAACATAATTTTTACAAGTCACTTTCAAAGTTTCAACACAATTTTAGGCCAAAAAAATAGCTTTTTCAGCTTAAAATGGCACTTGCAGTAAAGTAATTAAAATTTCAACAAAATCCTTGGCTAGATTTTGAGCTTATTATAGTCTAGTAAAAATTAAATTATGCTGTTTTCAACCTAAATTTGAAAAACTTATAGCACAATTTTAAAATTTGCTAGTTTTTCACCCATCAAGTCGAATAAACGTCGCCTTTGGATTATATGACAAGTAAAATCTTTGAGACGCAATTTTTTTTCTGGAAGAAAATGAAAACTTCCGCATGACGACAGAGTTATCAATAAACAGACTCAACAAGAAAAAAAGATTGATCGATTAATTGATAAATTGTATTTTTTTAAATTAAAATTTATTTTTTTTACCTTCGTTTTTGTCGAATGATCCGTCGACTGGGAGGACAAGCAACGGGAAGATGCCACTCAGGCCGACGATAATTGAGCCGATAACTGATCCATACCAAGGATTATATTGATGCCCGGAAATGCCATTATTTAAACTTAAAAATAACGAATCTAAAAATCCTTCTGAGACGTTTGCATGTAAATCCATGGCGAGGGTCAACTTCCTCTCCTTCAGAGTTTAAAAAGAGTTGAAGAACGACGGAGCCGGTCAATCATTAAGGGAATCAAAACTCAACTTCTGCGGGGGTGACGGTTTTAGATTAAATGACGGGTCATTTCTTTATTTTCGTGCTCTACACTCGCTGAGAGAATCTTCAATGGGTTGAGTGGTTTTTTGTTTACTTCGGGGAGATGCGACGTAACTTGAATGAGGTGGGAGGTGAACGAGGAGTGGGGAGGTGAAGGATGCACGAGCGGGCTTTTACAATTCGTGAAGAAATTCTTTTGCAAATTCGAATTTTTTTTATAACTTTCACTCGACTGTTTCTCGCTCACGACCTTTTGATCTTTTACGGATGAAAAGATGCAACTTGAACTCCCTTTTTGTTTCCTCCTCTTTTTGCATAACTATTGTCTTTTCCTTTTGAACTAATGGCTTCCCCTAAATTTGACCTTTATATTCAATTAGACATCCAAATTGCCTTATTTCCCTTCAAACTCAAGGGAAAAAAGAAGAATAATTTACTCATGAAATTTCCTGAAATCCATTTTAATTATTTACTTATCAAGTTTTCTAATTCCAAAGGCCCAAATCAAGAATTTTTGGAAAATTTTCGTACCAATTGAAATGAGGAGAAAAAATTGCGGTAGGTAATGCATTAGGCAAAGATAAAAAAAGTACTAGTTTGAAGGATTCCAACGAAAACTTCCTTAAAGAGAAGTAAAAATATAGGAGGGGGAAGTACTAAAGAGGAAGTATAACAGAGGGAGAAGTAATAAGGAGGGGAAGTATGTCGAAGGGGGAAGTATAAAGGAGGGGAAGTATAACGGAGGGGCAAGTGTAAGGAATGGTGAAGTTTTTTTTAACTTTCTGAGTTTTCTTTTTTATGCAGTTTTTTTTCTTCAAAAAATTTGCTTAGCTTTTTTCTCGAAAATTTTTCTTAGTATCAAGGTAGAAATAGTGGGATTTTTGCCCAAGGGAGGTCCCTCTCGTAATGGGTGGAAGTATGAAATTTCTCCCTACTAAAATATTAATTAATGTAGAAAATGATAATTTTTTTACACCAAAAATTCGTCAAAAATATAAGGAGTAATTGGAGAAAATTTGGTGAAAGTCAGACCAACCGGCCGCAGCGAATTTTTTAAAATTTCAAACAGACATGTCTCCGCCATTTTTTCGAAATTCAAAAATCACCCGCGTTACTTTCTTCTTCATCCGCTAAAGAAATTTTTGGAAAAATCGGATGAAAACTGTGGCCGTAAAGTGTTCCGGAAAAAAATGCTACGGACGGCCGGACGGCACCACAGACAAAGTTGAGATCGGTAAAGATCAATATTCGAATTCACCCTACGGGGTCTGGAAGACCCAAAAAACCCAACGTCGAGTGTATCACAATAACTTCTTTAAGGAAATTAAAACCTTGACGGTTTTAGGAGTAAAAGCTTGCAGCATAAAAGTAAAAGCCTAAGAAATCGGAAGGAAAGACAACAGAAAAATATAAGAAATCATGTTTAATTCAAAAATAAAATCTTAAATCCTCCATTTAAAAAGGCCTTCGATAAAAATTAATTATTTTTTGTCATTTCATCTGCTCTATCAGAAGCTGCCCCAATTGCATTGATAAACGCCGACCTGGAAAAAGAAAAATCACTATTTTGCTACTTTGAAAATTAAAAATAAGCACCTTATAGATCTATTTTCCAATTCAGTGACACCACAAATAGTTGTACCGCCAGGAGAGCAAACCTCATCTTTTAGAAGACCTGGATGTTTTTTAGTGACAGCGACCATTTCGGCCGACCCTTTCATAACTTGAGCGGCAATTTGCAAAGCCATATCTCTGGGCACTCCTTTTTTACAGCTCCGTCAGCCAGAGCTTCTAAAACCATATACATCTAAAGAACAATTAGAAAAATAGTCTAAAAATACGAACGTAAGCAGGTCCTGATCCGCTCAAGCCAGAAACCGCATTAAAAAGTCTTTCTTCTATTTCATAACATAATCCAAGGCTTGACATTATGTTTTTCACAACTGATAAATATTTGGGTTGAGTAGTAGCAGAACAGAAAACTAAAATAAATAAAAATAAGTTTTTTAGAATTCATGAGGAAAAATTACCAGAACATCCGATTCCGACCATGCAAGGCGTATTCGGCATGACGCGAAAAACTTCTGCTTCTGATTTATGAGGATTGGAGTGTTGGTTTGATAATAACTGTTAAAAAAAAGTTAATAAAATAAATAATTCAAGCTATAAGTTTTACATCGTCGCACAATTTCTTTAGATTTATTCCAGCCATAAGAGACATAACAGCGCACAGCTTTTGGCTCAGAAATAAAAGAAGTTAAAGCAGATTTAAAATATTGAGGCTTGACGGCGATGAAAACGATTTCTGCATTTTTAACGACATCGGCTAAAAAGAAAAGTTAAAATTCTTTTGTTAATACAGTACAGGTTTTGGCCAACCCATTCACGGAAAAAAATTCAATATAAAGCAATTGTATTGTTTCTGATGCCCTCAGAGAGTGGTAAAAGACGTGGGTTTGCCGAAGCCTATCAAAAAGCGGTTTTTATCAAATATCTCGAGAACTATGAGTCTTAGAGCAAAAAATATTAGGTATAAAAATAATCGGCATTACGTTTTGAACAAAAATAATTTAGTACATAAACTTGCTAAAGTGGACGGTTTTGGAGTTGCAAACCATCAAAACAAAATTTATGTTCTGAACTTCAAATTACTCAAAAACCGTTGGTCCTAACAAGATGAAGACTAAATACAAAATTAATCATTATGCTATTCCCCATAAAAAATTACCTATACATTTTTTTCTGGAACAAACACTTTAGGAGATATGGTCTAAAATACAGTAAAATCTTAACAAAATCCATATTAAGAAAAGCTCCTCGTTTTACCCTAAGATTGAAGCTTTTATTGGAAAAAATTAGTCCCTACTAGGCTCATTTTAAAGTTAAAAAGATTTATAAAAGTTTGTAAATTGTACTGATTCGCTTGTGCAACCGTTGCAATAAAATGTCAACTTTCTGAAAGGCCTTTTTTTTTTTTTTTAATGGTTCCTAACACTGAAACCGTACACTTTATCAAGATGGGTGCTAAACATTTTTTGTAGGATATTTAATGAAGATGATTTTTAAACTTATAATGTTTTGCGCTAAACCTCATAGTTTTTGAGATATTTGATAAAAGCTGCTTTCTAAAGGTGGCTACACACTGCTCTGACGAAACGTGTTCCCACGTCACATCAGATCGTGTGGGAACACGTCAGGCAGGACACGGTGTTCAGATTGTTCTGACGTTTTGGTCAGAAAAAGATACCTTCGTCAGTTTCATACTACCTCAGACCATTTAAACTAGTGGTTTACCTTCTGACGCTTTCTGACGCCACGAAAATATCAAAAACGTTTTGATTTCCTTCACACGCGTCAGAAGGGGTGGAAACGTCAGAAAGCGTCATCCCCCGTGTTCCCACGTAGGATCAGTTCAGTGTGAACGCTTGCTCCTAAAACCATGATCTTGATTTTTACTTCACACGCATTAATGCGTCATTACACGTCATTACATGTTTCGTCAGAGCAGTGTGTAGCTACCTTAACACCCATCTCCCCCAACACTCTGCTAGACACAAGACTCACATCGCAGTAAATGTAAAATTTTTCCTGGCCTAATCGTTCCTAGCAATTTAAATAAATACCATTATTATTCGTAGTGTTGACATTTCGCTCCTTCCATTTCACAAGGTTTCTATCTGAAGGAGCCGAAACGGTCATCTTACTCGGCGAAATAATTCCTAAAATTTAAACTTTAATAATAAATTCAACAACTTCAACAAACCAGAATCCAATAAACGAAATCCAATGGCTTGCGCCATATTGCCAGCTCCTATAAAACCGACTCTCTCAGAGAGAACAAATTTATTCGTTTCACTCATTCTAAAAACTGTAAAAATATTATTTTAGTAACAGATTAATTAACAAGCTTACCTTGAAAGAAACTAGTGTGGAAGAGGTGAATAGGAAGAAGACAGAATTCTAGAATGAAGAAATACTTGATAAGAAGATAGCAAAGATAAGAAGGTAACCGCTTACGCACTTCTGATAAGAAAACTGTCAGAGTTCATCGATAAACAATTAAATAATTTAGAATTTAAAATGCGTGAATAATGCTCAAAAGTTTTTTATTGAGATTTTTATGGTGGCGGGTCCTATTTTGTTTTATTTGTTGAAAAAATAATGGATTTTCAAAGTCGAGAAACTCAGACAACACCAGTTTTTCCGGAATATGTAGAAGGTGTGGAAATTGAGAATGTTGAAAATGGAATTTTGACAAGATCTACTCCAGCGACGAACTCAGAATCTGATGCTTTAAATGAAGGAGACACGGAGTCCTCTCCGCTTACGAGCAGCAATGAAATTGAGTCGGTTTCCAGCGGAATGGAAACCGAATCGACCCCCGATTTTCGCCCTGAGTCGACCCCATCGCTGGAAGCCCAACCTTTGGTCCCTCAGTCGAGTCTTTCTTTTTCCTCGATCGACACCTCGAAATCGTGGCCGTTTTCTTCATGGGAAGATGGTAAAAGAAGAAGCGCCTTCCTACCTTATAAAGTAAGATTCTTCTTCATCATTCTACTTATTAATCTTAATTTATAGCCTACAACCATCCTTACAAATCTTCAAAGAGGGAACATTCAAGCCCAACATCGAGAAACTAATTCTGATGCTGTTTCCTGGTTTGAGAAAGCAGGACGAGGAAATATTTCAAGATTAGACATAAAAAATGGTAACATACATTGTTTAGCCTTATAAGCTACTTGACTTGACAGACTTTATTTTTATTTATTTTCAACCCATAGAATAAAATTTACCCGTTAGTGACACTTTTCATGAGGTAGTCTGTAGTGCCAGTTTTTTCCTGAACTTTTAATCCGATTTTCAGTAAATCTTCCACTATCTTGAAAATTTCGAGAGATTTTTCCTGATTTTTCCTGAATGCAAAAATGAAGGTTGTTTAAAACTGCTTTTGATAGCCCCTGGAAACCCAAGGTTCAAATCAGAGAAACTTTTTACCACAAAGCATGTGATGCCAGGGCATCAGAAACAAAAATTTTGCTTAGTATAAAAGATTTTCCATAAATCTATAGTCAGTCTGAAATTTTATTTAATTCGCTACTGCTGTAAAATTGGTCTGAACTTCACCTAATACTCCTAAAAAAATTTTTCCCTGTGGCAACCTGTTTTTTTTTTTTAAATTTTTGGTAGTAGGGATATTTTTTTGCAGTTCACGCCCATTCTTTGTGGCTTGGTTGGTGAGGATTTTCATTTTTGCATCCCTTATGCTTTGATTTAAGAAATTTTTAGACCAAAAAAGTAAAATTTAAAACAAAGTAAAAATTACTTAATGGAAACAAAAGAGCCCGTATTTTTTGATTTTATAACAAGGTGGCAACTATAGAGGCCACTGAGCCTTATTACCAAAATTTGCTTTGCTGGGCGCTGGGAGCGGTCGGGGAGAAGTGAGGGGCAAAGAGAGGGGAAAAGTGCTGCGCCAGTAGAACAGAGAATCCGGCGTCAGACGCGGTCTCGAAAGGGTTAAAGGGTTGAAAACGCAAAATTCACCAATGTACAAAAATAAAAATAAAAAACCTCCATAAGATCATAAAAGAAGGGTTTTCTTATGGAATTTTTTTTTTATAGTACCTAGGGAGAAACTTGGGCTATCCTTGCTAATTATTGTGGCCTGATGGGGCTCAAAAATTAAAAAATTTCTTTACATTGAGCAAGTTCCCATCCCTGAATAGTACTTTTACTGCCAATTTTGTTTTAGTTGATGATATAAATCAAGTGGATGCCAACGGACTGACAGCTCTAATGTGGAGCTGTGCTTACGGTCAAACGGCCACAGTTGAACTTCTAATCGAAGAATCTGCCAACGTCCATAAAAGAGGACATAATTTAGAAACGGCACTTCATCTCGCTGCGGCCGGCGGACATCATGATATCATCCGTGTTCTTCTGTCAAATGGTGCCGACGTCAACGCCGAAGACAAGGTTTATTTCCTCTTTTCTATCCTAAAAATCATTTTTTTTTAGGACGGGAATTCGCCTTTGCTATTTGCAGTTTATGGCGACCATGCTCACGCAGTAAACGAGCTCATCGAAAATGGCTGTGATCTTTGGGAACCGAATAATTTCCATGTAAAGGCTTATAATTTAGCAGTAGAAAAAAATTGTTCACAAGGTAAATTTTTTTATAACAAGAAATTGATTTTAATTTTTTCTCCCTTTTTTAGCAAGAATAGTGATAGAAGAGTACCTGAAACAATTAATAAATAAATTGCTGTAAAATCAATTTTCTTACAAAAAAGAAGAATCCTTCATTTCATTTATTTGTAAAAAACGTCTTTATAAATTTTTTTAAACTGAAGTCTTTTTTATTAAATTAAACACTTGAAATAACATTAACACTGTTGGACAGATCAGTTTGGCCTCGAAGAACTTTTCGTTGTAGTTTCTACAATGAAAAAACAATAAAACAAAAAAATGAAATAAACAAATTTTTACTCTGTTGAATATATCAGCCATGAGGCGATTTGTCTGATAGTCTTGTTTTCTTTTCTGTTCAATTTGCCTCTGTTTTATTTCTGTCGTTTTCTTATATGTTTTTTCTGTTAAATTCCTCATCGCTTTTTGACTTACGACACGTCTTACCGCTAAAAAATTCAGTTTTCATTAAAATTTTGGCCATTTTTTAAAAAATTACCTAATGGATTTGGAGGGATATCGCGGGGTAGGTCATCGCTCATTGCTGCTGCTAATATTTTATGTTTGTTTTGGTTTCTGATCTCCCTGAGAGCCGCCAACTCGGCCACAATTTGACGACGGTTTTCCGCTCTCGATACATATTCTGGTTTCTTCGCCATTAATTCTTCCTAAAAATTATAAGTTAATAAATTAAAAACGGCGGATTCTATAATGTACTTGGATCTTCAAGTTTGAAAATTGTTCTCTAACTCTTTCTTGGCTTTCTCGTTTCAGTTTTTCCCTATCAAGTATTTTCAACTTGAACTCATCGCTTTCTTTATCTTTTTTGTTTTCTTTATCCTTAAAAAAAATTAAGAAATAAAAAAAAATTTAAATTAATACAAACAGTTTCTTGAAAGACGATGGTGTATGCAACAGATTTAGCCACAGGTTTCGCCATTTCTGTCACAATCGACATTCCTGTGTTTGTGGAAGCGTTTCTTTTAAGAAGTCCTTTCTTTTTGCTTTCATATCCATGGGAGTTCCAGCTACTTTGGTCCTGAGAAATATTTTTTAAAATAAAATCTGAATAAAATTCTTAAATTACCGATGAAATTTCTGTCTCTACTGGCCGTCTGGTAGGCGCAGATTTCGCCTCTCTCCTTCTTTGATAATATTTAGTTTCAAACGGATGTTTATCTTTTTGGCGGATGTGGGCAAAATGTCTTTTGATGGTTTCATGTTTTTCTAGAAGCCTAAAAATAATAAAATAAATAACTAAAAAGTAGTAGTCTGGAGCTGGCCATACATGAGAATAACATTTGAACGTCCTCATAAATAAGTTGCTTTGTTCCAACCGCAGTTTGAAACTGTTTCAAACTCCTGGAGCATGCGCAGAAGGATTTCCACGTCAAATTTGACGTCAGATGACATCAGATTTAACGGACAAACGATTTGAAAGAAGTCTAATTTGACGTGGAAATCCTTCTGCGCATGCTCCAGGAGTTTGAAACCAGTTTCAAACTATGGTTGGAACAAAGCTATTGTAATACCCTTCATATTATCGGTTTCTGTCAACCAAATTCCTCCATAACATTTTAATATGGCTATTTAAGATGTTAGAAATGGAAAATAGGTAGATTTAGAAAAAAATAAATTTACCTAAAGAATTAACTTACGTTTTTAAATTACTTAAATGGTTAATTTCTTTTTTAATCCATTCTAATTGGTTTTCCCTTTCAGAACTTAAATATCTCAAAAGCTTAGGATCCAAAGCTTTATCTAAAATCAAATTTTAAAAATAAAATAAAAAATAAAAACAATTTACCTTTAGATTTTCGAATTTCATACGCTTTTTCGGCTGCGGTGACAGCCCCACGCCAATCAACTTGGTCTTCATTGCCACTTTTAATTAAATCTACTTTTTTAACTTTTGAAGATGAACTTGAACCTAAAAAAATTCAATTTAAAATATAATTTTTAAAAAATCAAATTACTGCTTTTTGGAGGAATTTTGGCAGGAACTTGTCCTTCTGCTTTTGGCCGAGAATCGTCAGAAGTATGGTCTGTTGTTGTGTTTTTGTATGAATTTGATGTTCCGGAATGCCCTGAAAAATTATTGGTGGCTAGGCTTTGGAAAACAGAAAAGTTACCTTCAGCAGCTTTTTTTTCCATCCTGCTGACGACGGAATCTCTTGAGTCTTCTCGAGGAGTCGATTCGCCTGAAATGTCGTAACGATTTTGCCCTCGCCTTGTTATACATCGTCCATCAAAAACTTCACCTTCCCAGTCTCTGTCTTCAGGATAACTGAAAGAAAAAAAATTAATTTAAGGTTATTTAAAATAGGGGTTCCCTAAGTCCCAAGGCATTCCCAGGAGGTTTCTACAGAATCAGAAAAAATTTTTAGGAGTTTTCCTTGACTTTTTAAGAGAGAAACATCATTTTTAGTTTTTCTCAAGAAACCACATTTTAACTGGATTTTTCGGGTGTTTTCTTTAGTTTTTTGGACACATTTTGACCGGTAAAAAAAAAGCTTGTGGATGCTGAGCAAATGAATGACGGGTACCTTTTTTGAATGATGGAGCTGACAACTTTTTTTAGAATTTGATTTTTTGATATCGTATCGTTGGCTCCTGATCCTTTCATAAATTCGCTCAAAATCTGTACGGCTTTTTCTACATCTTTTTCTAGATTCTGTGAAGAATTAAAATTCTCGTATTTATCGCCTGGAACATATTCAAAACTGTTGGGGGACGTCTGGATGGAATCGCTCTCCGATTGATTTTTCTCATTCAGGATGTTTTCTTGATTTTTGACGACGGTCGCCACAGAAGAATTTGAGTTTGATTTGACTCCGGCGATTTCACGAATTCGTGGATGTAATTCGTGGTGAGTTTGCATCCTTGGGAAAGTGTTGGAGCCAGAGAAATCCTTAAGTTTCTTCTCTTCTTTTTCTGCTTCTGAATCAGAAACTTCGTAATTGTTGACTATAACTTCGGGGAAAAGAGGATGTTGAATTTCATCGCTTGATTCTTTAGAATCTGAAGAATTCACACGAGTGGATTCAGCATCAGGAGGACCTAATTGCTGTACGATAATCGACCCAGTTGTACCTTCAGGGTCGGATCGTTTCAAACGGCTACCATTCAGCGCTAATCTTTCTATGGACGAAATTTGAGGCTGTTCTTCTTGAAAATAACCGACGTCGGCTCCGCTGTCCCATTCGAGGGGTTTGACCGAGACAAGACTTGAAGCGCTGGCAGGCGATGGCAAACCTTGATCCATCATAGGTTCTGCTTTATCATCGACTTTGGAGATTTCTCCAGAAGCTTGGCCGACCAAAGGTGGCCTCACTGAACAACTATCTTCTCTTTCGACAGCATGAACGGTTATATTGATTTGATTACTTTTCCCACATAAATCTCCTTCACTATCATAATTCTCAAGAATTTCAACTTTCTCATTGTTCTCACTTATAGACAACCTGTAGTCCGTCTGAAAATAATTAGATGGTATTTCTTTTCGGCATTCATGTTCATCCTGGCTCATTTTAAAAGTAAGAACAAGTTAAACTATAAAAACGAATTAACTGACCCAACGGATTTTGTTTATTTGTAGAGGGGGAAGGGACATCAACGGAACGAAGGTTATCTTTTGTCAGTTGGATGGTTTTACCGTTTGCGCAGAGGCCCAACAGGGGCGGTACAGTTACCAAATAACCGGTTATTCGGTGTTGATTTTATTTCGGGGGATAATCAGCAATAAAACCACAAAACATACAAAATCCTGAAAAAATTGGTGTTTCTCGAACAGGAGATCTAGAAAAGAAACCCCAAAAATTCAGGAAACCAAAACCTCTGGTGGCACTAAAACGCTGGAGGCCCTTTAAGTCTTTTTAATTTTTTAAAAGAAATGAGTTGTAGAAATGTAGAAAACAAGTCACGAAATCCAAAAAAAGCAACGTTTTTCCGCCCTATTTAATTTGAAGGAATAAGATGACAAAATTCAAATAATTAGCACCTCAAAAAACCTAAAATTACGGGGGGAAAGCCTCTTTTTTTACCTTACTCTTTGGGAATGGGTCTTTTGAACCCTTTAAGATCAAAATGACCACTGGTCTTTTTCGATCTCTCTTCGGAAACAGGAGAAACGGTGCTTTCTACGACCAAAAGTGTGAAAACCACACAAAAATTGGGTCAAAGGAGGCAGTTTTGAGCAAATTAAAAACCGTGTCGATAGGGCAGTGTTTTGGGATAAAAAATTAGCAAAATTCTTCTGAGTTAAAAAGGTTTGCTCTTGGCGGAAGGTTTTTAGATCGAAGAAGCCCGGAAACAAAAGAAAAAGGGGTTTTTAGTACAAAAAATATATAAAAACCTACGAAACCGGCTAATTGAAGCGGTTTCTTGGCTTGGAAACCAAATCAAACGCTTGAAAATCTGCAGAAATACCCGGCTGATAGATAAAGAACTATCAGGGGGGATGCTCCCTAATGAAAATTCCCTGGAAAACGACGAAAATAGCGTTTCTGGGCCTAGTTATTATTTCAAACTCCTCAAAATATTGATGTCTAGTATGACAATAATTAATTAAGTCCCCAGATAACCTTAAGACGGTCAAAAATCAGTTTTTCTCTAAGAGGTCTGGAAGTCCCCTTTCAGGATGTTACCATAATTCCTTCGTTTTTCTTCATTTTTTAAAATAAATTTTTTTCATTCTTGAATTACTTATTCCGTAAATAGGAATCTTAGGAACAAAAAAAAATGAATTTAACGCCCACGTGTTATTTTTTTCATTTTAATTTACTTTTTCAGATACTTAAAATAAAAATATGTAGATTTCAATTTTACAATAGATTTTTGAAAGAAAAAAAAATTCTATCTAAAATAAAAAGTGCAGGAAACCCAAATTAAATTCATTTTTTTGTTGGATTAAAATGTACGAAAAGGGAAAAAATTATGACATTAAACAAAAGTTGATTTTAAATTATTTATTCTACTATCTATTCTATTTTTTCTACTTATCACAATATACTACATTCGCACATAACCATCGTACAATGAAGGGAATCAACGAGGCACCCACAATCTTCTTTGCCTTCTTGATCGCTGTCATCTTTTTCGTTGGTCGGGTCGAGTCCCTAAAAACAGAGTGTCAATAAAAAATCTAAGAATCATTTCATAAGACTTACTTGTTTGTGCCGATGGATGCAACGCCTAATTTTCTTTGAGATTTCATCTAATTTTCCTGCCTGCTTCGTAGGAGACATCATCTCCTCGTCCGTTACGTTTTTTATGCTTTCATCAGCTTCCAACCTTTAAAAAAAATTATTATTATCAATATAAATGATATTGAAGTAAAATTAGTAGGGGCAATTTAAAATACTGAGCCCAATTTTATTGAATGAATAAATTTTTGACTACATTTTTTTCATGTACACGGTGGTTCAAAGCAATGGATCACCCCTTTTATTTTCTAAACTATTGAAGATCGGAAAAAAGTAAAATCTAAACCCCCTTCTTTTTTTACGAAGAAATAATTGCAATCAACGAATTTTTATTTTTGTGTAAGGGTGTCTCGGAGCGACACCAAATTGTTAAATATTTCAAATGAGAACCCTTATTTTTTTTATTTCAGATTCGTAATCTACGCAAAATTTCCAGTTGATTTGACTATTCATATCACCTCTTTGGACAACTTTAAAAAATGTGTAAAAATGGATTTTAGACCAAAATAGGTACCTAAAAACGCCAAATTTGGCTTTTTTTTAAATGTCCAAAGAGGTCATATGAATAGTCAAGTCCACTTGAAATTTTGCGTAGTTTACGAATCTGAAATAAAAAATAGGGGTTCTCATTAAAATAACGAAGTTGGTGTCGCTCTTGGACCCACAGTATTCCAAAATTAAAATTTGTTAATTTCAACCAATTCTTCGTCAAAAAACAAGGGGGTTTATGTTTAACTTTTTTTCCGATCTTCAATAGTTTAAAAAAATAAAAGGGGATGTGATTCCACGAAAAACCATTAAAAACAAAATGTATGTATTAAATAAACTCGGGTACCTAGTACGAAAAAATTAGGGAAGTCAATGAAGAAAAAAAAATTAGACTTACATGATGTTAAAAGTAGTTCTTTTTTCATGGTCCATAGTTGTTTTATTATAATTTATAACTTTCCGTAGGTGACTAGAGTGAAAGTGCGGACTTGAACAAGTGACCCTTCCAAGGTATCGACAGCCCTTTTATAAAAAATCCGGGGAAATAGTGGTGGAAACCCAAGTTGTAGTGGGGGAAAAAAACTTTAAGGGAAAGAATAGCACAATTTTTTTAAAATAATGCAATATATCATTAAATGTTTTTAAACTTTTTTTAAAGGGTTTTCTATTAAGAAAAATTTATTTACTACTTGGGTTTTGGATCGCAAATGGGGAACGTCCGTCGTGGAATATCCGTTTTTTCATTCTTTCTCCCTCTGTAACTTTTAATTGCAAAAAATTTATTGCTCCAACTACCCAAGTATAAGTTTATTGTTAAACTGAATTTCTGGGCGGAATCCTCGGCCTTTCTGCCGCTTTTTTAGAAGAGAAGAATGAAATACTTATTTGATAAAAAAATATTCATTAAGATGAGGTATAAAAAGCAAAAACAAAAAAAAACTAGACATTAATTAAAAAATAAAATACCTACCGTGCGGTTAACTAACGTAGGTAGGTATCTATCATAAAAAAATGACTTTATTTTTGTTAAACGCGCATCTATAATATCAAGTTAGCTCGCGATTCGAAGAAATGTGTACTAGATATTGAGGAGTTCAGGCCATATGCTAAGTACCAGAATCCAATGTCCGATTTTAACGGTTAAGAAATTGAGAAAAATACACCCTCAGCTTAAAATTGTACTAAATAATTTATTCAGTCAGAGGAAAACAAAATATGAAATCAGAGTTCCTGATTTTTAGTTAAGAAATTTTTTCTTCAGCTTCCAGAGACTTCTACCTTCTCTTTTAAAGAAAAGAAAAAAAAGGAAAGAAGAGGCAGGCGATTTACATTTGTTTTATTTTTATTTTTTTATACGAGCAGATCCTAGCAAGAGGAAAAAAAATTAACGCCCTTGCGATATCAAACGAACCTGGCCGCGGCGCGGCGGTCTGTTTGTTTAGTTTTGCGAGGATCAGACAGCTTTGATTTGATTACACAAGGGGGTTAATTTTTTTCCTCTCGCAAGGATCTGCTCGTTCTTAAAAAATGTCTAGTTTTTATCGGATAAGTAGAAGTCACTTTTGATGGGTGGTATCCGTCAACTTGTGAAGTACCCTTTTTAGTAGACCCTCGTTTGTCCGCCCCTCGTTCCTCGGTTTCGCGTTTTTTCCATTCCAGGTTTGCTCCATTAATAACTATTGACTTTAATAACGGGTATCTCACGACGCGTTTCGACTTAAAAAGCCTCGTCAGGTGAGTTATTCCCTTTAACACAATCATTTCTATCTTTTCACTGTGCCTTTATCTCCGAGAGACTTCGAGGATACAGCGGAAAGCCGGAAACTCCCCACTAAGTCCACTAAATTTCTCGGAGATAGAGGCACAGTGGAAAGATAGAAATGATTGTGACAGAGGGAATAGCCCACCTGACGAGGCTTTTTAAGCCAAAACGCGTCGTGAGATACCTGTTATCATGGTCATTTCTTCCTCCATATTGGATATTTATTTGATAGTAAAATCACCGCACTTGCGGAATACACACACAATAAAAATTAAAATGTAAAAAAAAAAATGTTAACGTTGATATTCTAGGATTGTTATTATGTAGCTCCACCCTTGTTGTTCTCACCCCTTTTCGTTATCTCGTTTCTCCGAAAAGTTTGCTTGCAAAATTGATTTTGGTTAATAAAAGTTACAGAGGGAGAAGAATACCGGCTAATTGAAGTCAAGTAAAAAGTGTAGGAGAATGAAAAATAAGGAAATAGTCCACCTGATGAGGCGTATCACGCCGAAACCGGTCGTGGAATATCCGTTTTTTTCATTCTTCTCCCTCTGTAACTTTTATAGACTAAAAAATTAACGTTCCCCATTTGCGCGATTCGCATGAGCTAAAAAGACAAACATTAAAAAATTGATTTTATTGCCAGTTTCTATGTTTACTTTTTCAGCCTTTCTTGGTTTTTGGAGAGTGCTCATCAAGCGAAAATTTCCTTTTTTCAAGTTAGAACCCAAATTTTTAGTTCAGAAATGAAAATTAGCACTTGTTGAAAGGAATTTTTCTTTCGGACCACAAATTTTGAAAGAGCTACAGCGTCTTTTGTGTTTATGCATCAAAAATTAAAATTCCGTCAACAAATCGCTAATTTCCATTTTTGAAGTATGGTATTTGGAGTTAAACTTGAAAAAAGGCCATTAGCGACGAAATCTCGTGATGCAGAATGCGAAGATGCTCAAATTTGAGACAGTTGGATTCGTCGGGAAAAAAATAAGTGGAATTAAAAAAAAACGAGTCTCCTAGGTCAATTTTAACGGATTTTAGCGCAAAAAACGCTAAAATTTTACATTTTTTAAAAGTTGTCCAAACTTGTCATATGAGTACTCAAATCTACTTGAAATTTTGCGTAGATTACGAATCTGATATAAAAAATTGCGGTTCTCATTTGAAATAACGAAGTTAGGTTGTGTCTGGGACACCCTGTATATCCAGGCGGATTTTAAACTACACCATCAAATTCTTTGATTTAAATTAAGGGGGGTTTACATTTAACTTTTTTTCGTAAAACCACTTTTTAACGCTCTCCCAGACGCTTGCCATGTGTTTCCGGACACCCTGTATATTATGTAATGCCAACGAACCTGATAATGGCCTAATTGGATAGAGGTTCCAGTTCGAATAAATAAATTATTATTATTATTAAAATAAAATAAAGAAGAAGAGGGTATAGATGGACACCTAACAATGCCTTCTATAAAATATTGATGACCACAACTGAATTTGTGGGTAAGCGATCAGAAGGCTATAACTCGTGCTAAAATCGAATTGCTTATTTGGCAACTTGAGCTTCACAAAGAATTATTAAGGATCATCTAGCTTGTAATTTTAATTACCAATTATACCTAAACAAAAGAATATTAAAGTTTTGACAGTGTATGGTCAGAGGTAGCTTTTACAATTATTGAATTGGGCCGTTTTTCTATAAGAATGAACTGAGCTGAATGAAATAAACAATTTTATGCCTCACTTTTTGCGTGTCAGTACGGCCAAACTGAAATATAACATTTGTTGCGAAATTGATTTTGTTAAAAAAATCAGTTAATTATTTAAAAGATATCGAAATCTCCCTAAACAGCCCAGTTCAATACAAAGATATTTAGCAAATACGCATGTTAAAAAATAAGATATTTTCATTTCTTTAAGGGTTGAATGCGGAAATTTCTGAAGGCCAGTGACCTTTTTGGGGAAAAACGCTCATTTTAACTTCTTCTAATAACGTTATTTTTGACCTATTAGTGCGACAATTTCGTCAAAAGACTCCCTAATCCTTCCGATGCCTTCTTTTGTTTGACAGAACCCGTTTTATATTTTGAATGCCGGCTCAGGTAGAGAAAAGAGAATGGTAATATTCCCGATATGAAAACCTGACCTCTTGGATTTTCCAGTTTTAACCGTTTTATTTTTAAAAAAATTATCAAACTTACACATTTTTTTACTTATAAAATTTTTACTCATGTCAGTCAAGGCATTTTGGCGAAGGTCCCCGACCGGAGCTAAATGAGAATTTTCTTGACCGAGAGGAAATAAAGCATAATAACATTAATAAGCAATTTTTTTAAGCAAGGCAGGAGTTTTTATGAGAAAATACAAAAAAAGTGTTCCGGAAAAAAATGCTACGGCCGGCCGGCACCACAGACAAAGTTGAGATCGGTAAAGATCAATATTCGAATTGGAAGACCCTGGAAGATCCTTCCCCAAAAACCTGACGTGGAGGGTATCACAATAACTTCTTTAATGAAGTTATTTAACGCCCTTGCGTTATCAAATGAACCTTGTCGCGGTGATCTGTTTTGTATAGTTGTGGGAGGATCATACATTTGATTTGATTTGATTACACAAGGGGGTTAATTTTTATCCTCCCGCAAGGATCTGTTCGTTGTTAAAGAATGTACCCTTTTTATTAGTAGACCCTCGTTTATCCGCCACTCGTTCCTCGGTTTATCCGCGATTTTTTTTCTCTTCCAGATTTGCTCCACCCGTAGAAAGAACGGATAAGAGAGGGAGTGGGTGTGAGAGGGTGTTCATCATGTTAAAAAAAGGTGAAAAAGAAAAAGAGTTGTTTTACCCCATAAAATAAAAATTAAAAGATTTGATAGGGGTGCTGCTTTTAACTAAATAAATGTTTTTAGCAAATTTTTTTACCTTTAATTTAACGTCTAGATCTAGAACTACAGAATGACAACGAAACATTATAGTTACGGCATTCTAATTAAAAAAAAAAAAAGCTCGACCCGCAGCAGCAGGACTAAAGAGGCAGATTTCTTTCAGATGGTTTTTTTTAGATGGTTACAATTGGGAACTTCATAAACTCAAATTTAAAAAAAATCGTCTGTTAAAAATTAAAGAAAAAAAATCAAGTTTCCCGGTAAAAATTCAAAAATATTCGTTTTGAATTAGATTCAAATTCCTTGCATCCAGCTGATCCTTTCTTAGCCATCCGCATAACATTAAGTTTTTGGCGTCGTGGTGGCCGCGCGTGTTAACGCGTTAATCCCAAACATTGCGATACGGCGTTCATCTATGGGTCAAGGGTTGTCAAGATATAAGTACAACACCCCTGGGAAAAAAAAACATTAAGTTTGAAAGCGATAGGATGAACGGTTTGGTTGTTACGCAGCTTAGGCCCTAAGTTAAGTACCATAACCGCTGGTCCGATTCAAGCCGTTAACGAACTCAAAAATTCTATTGGTTTAAATGAGCTAAATATAAAATTGTTTGGTCGCTAAATAAAAGTTACTCAAGTAATCGTGTGATTATATAAATACACGGAATGTCCGGAGCATAAAAAGTGGTTTTATGAAAATAAGATAAATGTAAACCCCCCTTAATACAGGGTGCGCCAATGCAACTTACTTTTTTGAAAAATCGATTAAAAAAAAGTACTTGTGATATAGTTTTGAGCATTATTATTTCTGACAGTAAATTTAACAATGTTTTTTTCTACATTTTTTTGAAAATGGTATCTGCCAAATGGCGAACCTCATTCTCAATACACTCTTCAAGTCGTCTTTCGAAGTTTCTGAAATTGACATGAATTTTGACGGGCTAAACGATCGCGTTCTGTCAATTCTTGCACAATTGCCAATTTATAGGGATGAAATTTAGAGGATAAACCAACTGGGCACAGCTTGCGCAAAACCCGGCGTTACTGGGTACAAAATCGGCGCCCAACTGGGTACAAATTTCTTGACCTTGTATAGCCCAATTGGGCACAAGCCTCAAGTTTTATAGGTAATGCAATCCTTTTTTTAAACTAATGATCTTCAAATTCGTCTCCGCCTGAATCTCCCTCAAGGCAGTTATGTTATGACCACATTGATATTAGGATGAGGTGTGTAGGTAGAATGGTTTTTAAAGTCCGAATGAAAAGCCGCGCATTTCCGATTCAATCCAAAAACTAATAGCACCATCCTTCATGATTCTGAACTCCGTAAATTTAAAATCATTCACTATGATGAGTTTTTACCGAGTTTGCTTAAATATTTATTTTTTATGGTAAAATCCATTTTGACCAAGTCCTGGAAAAATGTAATCCACAACTGAATATAGAAATAATATTCACAATAACTCTTCCCGCGACCCATGATCCTTTTACCCACTTGTGCCATTATTTATTTACCCAGTTGGTCTATCGCATCCGACTTGACTTCCGTTGGTATGTGCCCAGTTGGGAATCCCCCGAAATTTAAGGGCACTGTGAAGAATTCTTCTAAGTGTAGAGTCAGGAATCCCCAGAGCAGCTGCATGCTTGCGAGCTGAACGCCGGGGAGAACGCAATATGTGAATTCAATTTGAAAACAGTGTTTTTTGTTTTTTGTTGCTATTCGACCGATACGATCAACCGAACCTTTTGAAAAAATACATAAAAAACATTTTGATATTTACCATCCGAAACCAAAATGCTCAAAACCATATCTCAAGTACTTTTTTTTTAATCGATTTTTCAAAAAGTAAGTTGCATTGGCGCACCCTATATAAATCAGACAATTTGATGGTATTGTTTAAAATGCGTTTGGATTTACAGGGTGCCCCCAACAGAACCTAACTTCGTTATTTCAAATGAGAACCCCTATTTTTTATTTCAGATTTATATAAAAAAAAAAAAAAAACCTTAAATGTATACCCCCTTAATTTAAATCAAAGAATTTAATGGTGTAGTTTAAAATGCGTTTGGATATACAGGGTGCCCCCAACAGAACCTAACTTCGTTATTTCAAATGAGAACCCCTATTTTTTATTTCAGATTTGTAATCAACACATAATTTTAATTACAATTAAAAGTTACAGAGGGAGAAAGAATTAAAATATACGTTCCCCATTTGCGAGATTACGCATTATCAATAACCCAAATAGTATACAGGGTGTCCGGAAACACATGGCAAGCGTCTGGGAGAGCGTTAAAAAGTGGTTTTACGAAAAAAAGTTAAATGTAAACCCCCCTTAATTTAAATCAAAGAATTTGATGGTGTAGTTTAAAATCCGCCTGGATATACAGGGTGTCCCAGACACAACCTAACTTCTCATTCTGCATAACGAGATT
This sequence comes from Orius insidiosus, assembly GCA_014119065.1. Taxonomy (NCBI): domain Eukaryota; kingdom Metazoa; phylum Arthropoda; class Insecta; order Hemiptera; family Anthocoridae; genus Orius; species Orius insidiosus. The sequence goes on from JACGAQ010000253.1 coordinate 21,931, forward strand.
TCGTCGCTAACGACCTTTTTTCAAGTTAGAACCCAAATTTCATACTTGAACGGAATTTTTCTTTTTGATGCACAACTACAAAAGACGCTGTAGCTCTTCAAAATTTATGGTCTGAAAAAAAAAAATTCTTTTCAACAACAGCTAATTTTTATTTCTGAACTAAAAATTGGGGTTTAACTTGAAAAATGACCATTAACGCCGAAATCTCGTGATGCAGAATGGGAAGATGCGTGAATTCGTGACAGTCGGAATCTTCGGATAAAAATAAGTGGAATAAAAAAATGAGTCTCTTAGGTCGATTGTAACGGATTTTAGCGCAAAAAACTCTAAAATTTGACATTTTTTAAAGTTGTTAAAAATGGTCATATGAATAGTCAAATCAAAGTGAAAATTTGCGTAGATTACGAATCTGGAATAAGAAACAGGGGTTGTCGTTTAAAATAACGAAGTTGGTCAGGACACCCTGTACATAAAAATCAAAATTTGTTAATTATACATGGGGGTTTACATTTAACTTTTTTTTTCAATAGTGCAGAAAAGTAGTGATCCACATCTTCAGAACCTATACATCCCCAACCATTTATCGTATATATACGCAAAATTTCAAGTAGATTTGAGTACTCATATGACAAGTTTGGACAACTTTTAAAAAATGTAAAATTTTAGCGTTTTTTGCGCTAAAATCCGTTAAAATTGACCTAGGAGACTCGTTTTTTTTAATTCCACTTATTTTTTCCCGAAGAATTCAACTTTCTCAAATTTGAGCATCTTCGCATTCAGCATCACGAGATTTCGTCGCTAATGGCCTTTTTTCAAGTTAGAACCCAAATTTTTAGTTCAGAAATGAAAATTAGCACTTGTTGAAAGGAATTTTTCTTTCGGACCACAAATTTTGAAAGAGCTACAGCGTCTTTTGTGTTTATGCATCAAAAATTAAAATTCCGTCAACAAATCGCTAATTTCCATTTTTGAAGTATGGAATTTGGAGTTAAACTTGAAAAAAGGCCATTAGCGACGAAATCTTGTGATGCTGAATGCGAAGATGCTCAAATTTGAGACAGTTGGATTCTTCGGGAAAAAATAAGTGGAATTAAAAAAAAACGAGTCTCCTAGGTCAATTTTAACGGATTTTAGCGCCAAAAACGCTAAAATTTTACATTTTTTAAAAGTTGTCCAAACTTGTCATATGAGTATGTACTCAAATCTACTTGAAATTTTGCGTAGATTACGAATCTGAAATAAAAAATAGGGGTTCTCATTTGAAATAACGAAGTTAGGTTGTGTCTGGGACACCCTGTATATCCAGGCGGATTTTAAACTACACCATCAAATTCTTTGATTTAAATTAAGGGGGGTTTACATTTAACTTTTTTTCGTAAAACCACTTTTTAACGCTCTCCCAGACGCTTGCCATATGTTTCCGGACACCCTGTATAAAAAAAAAATTTAAGTCAATTTGAATATTCATATGAACATTTTTGACAACTTTAAAAAATGTCAAATTTTATCGTTTTTCGCGCTAAAATCCGTTAAAATCGACCTAAGAGACTAATTTTTTTTAAATTCCACAAACATGTTTTTGTCCGAAGATTCCAACTGTCATAAATTCAAGCATCTTCGCATTCTGCATCACGAGATTTCGTCGCTAACGGCCTTTTTTCAAGGTAGAATCCCAATTTTTATTTCAAAATAAAAATTAGCGGTTTTTGAAAGGAATTTTTCATTCGAACCACAAATTTTAAAAGAGCTACAACGTCTTTTGTGGTTGCTCATCAAAATTTTAAATTCCGCTATTGAATTTGTGACTAGGATAAACATAGTAGAAGTCTTGGCTAAATAAAATTGTTTCAACGTAAAATTCCTAGATTTATCCATAACTTACCTACCTTCAATCTACCTAATTATTAAACTCTTAAATATAAATCCCTCGATTATCGCGCTTAGAATCAATTAGCACGGATAAACGAGGGTCTACAAGTTATAATTCTACATATTGTTCCTATGTAAAACTCTTATTTCGTCCATCCCCTCGAGGATTCTTTCGCCATAATAAAATGTGCGGTCTTTGAAAAAAATGCAGAGTAAAATAAAATTATTTAAAAAAATATTTTAAGAGGGTTGATTCTGAGAGTTAAGGTCAGCGACCTTTTCGGGAAATTTTTTTTTCTAATACCTAGTACACCCGGATCTCCGATACAAAAATAAGATTATTCGAAGAGTTAAAATTACTAGGCACCTACTTTTGTGAAAAGACTTCTTAATCCGTCCGAATCCTGGCCCCCTGGGGCTGGTGAAAGCTATTTTTCCCGGGAAGGTGACTCACCTCGACGATTTTCCGGAGTCAACCGTGATTATAAAAAAAAAAAATTTCAATGATTATTTTAAAAAAATGTTCAGGTTTTATACTGTGGTCGGCGGACCGAGTTCGCCATGCTAGGGAGCCCGCGGAAATGCTTGAGAAAAAAGAAAGAAAAAAAATAGAGTCATGTTGTCACAGTATACTAGCCTTGAAAAAAACCAAATGTAAAATAAAGTACTGGTTTGAAGAGCTTCCAAAGAAAACTTCCTTAAAGAGAAGTTAAAATATAGGAGGGGGAAGTATAAAAGAGGGGGGTATAAGGGAGCGAAGAATGACGCAGGCGAATGTATAACGGAGGGGGAAGTTTTTTTACCAAAAATTTTTCTGATTTTTTAAAAAATAATTTTCCGTTTTCTTTTTTTTGCGCTTTTTTTCCATAAAATTTTTTTAAGTTCTTTTTTTCGAAAATTCTTTTAAGTATCAAGGTAGAAATAATGAGATTTTTGCCCAAGAGAGGTCCCTCTTGTAAGGGGTGGAAGTATGAAATTTCTCCCTACTAAAATGATAATTAATGTAAAAAAATGATAATTTATATCATAATTTAATTGATACCAATTAAACAACAATTTGAATGAAATTTAATTGATATTAGTATTAATTGATACCAAAAATTCGTAAAAAACATATAAGTAGTAATTAATTAAAAATTGAGGAAAATCGGACCAACAGCGAATTCAGCCGCAGCAAATTTTTTAAAATTTCAAACAGACATATCTCCCATTTTTTCATTTTTCCGAAATTCAAAAATCGCCCTCGATTTTTGTCTTCTTCACCGACTAAAGTAATTTGTGTGAAAATAGGTTGAAAACTGTGGCCGTAAAATGTTCCGGAAAAAATATGCTACGGACCCAAATAATAATAATAGATTTTGTTGAAATAATCAGTTAAATATTTAAAAAATATAGAAATCTACCTAAAAAGCCCAGTTCAATACACAGATATTTAGCAAATACGCATGGTAAAAATAGTTAAAAACAGACATATCTCCGCCATTTGTGCGAATTTCTCAAAAAAATTCTTGATATTTTTTAAGTTGCTACAAAAAGCACACAACTTGTAATAAGGCGAAAATCGGATGAAAACTACGGCCGTGAGTCCCGAATGAAATTTGCGACGGACGGCCGTCCCGCCGGCACCACAGACAACCTCATGATCTAAATGATCACTGTAAAGATCACTACTTAATCAGTTTTTCTCTACGGGGTCTGGAAGATCCTTTTCCAGACACCGTACCTCGGAGGGTATCACAATAAATTGAGGCGCTCCGAATACGAAGGGCGAACTCGACATCGGACAAATTTTTTTTTTTCATTTTCAGATTCTAGACCTTTTGAAGAATACACCCATGTAATTTTTATATTGAGTTTCCCCTTTTTTCCCATTTAAAATACGTAAAAACCGATATGCGGCAAAGCTCTACTCTCAACATTTTTTATTTAATTTTTTTTTCTTTTCGAGATTTGGTGATTTTTAAAAAACCCTTTTCTCTATGATTCTATGATGATTGTAAAATCTCGCCACGAAAATTCCAGAGAGTGACTTTTCTGTCGAGTTCGCCCTTAACAGAAAACTTTAAAATGCGAATATCTTGAAACTACGTTTTGTCGAGTTCGCCCTTCGTCTTCGGAGCGCCTCAATTCTTTGAGAACGTTTAAAAATTAAGACTGCGAAATTCATGAAGTAAGTAAATAATCTTATTTTGAAATGTCTTTTCATAACAATTGTTACCTTTGGTTAATTCCAAGTAAGAGATAATATTATTTAGATAAGAGATTTTTTTTTGTGGGTGATCAAAAAATAATGTTTTCGTTGATTTATGTCGAACAGTACGACTCAGAGACGTCGTCCTCGGTTGATGAAGAACCGCCGCAGAGCAATCGCGACTCTTCATCGCTGTCGGTGGATACAGCAGAGATATTTAAATCAGATGACGAATCCCGTCGCCCACCACCCATCGCCCGACCGACTGTTTTGGTAAGCATTTTGAGAAAAATAGTATTAATAGTCTTTTTTGAATAATGGATTAATAGCACTGGTTTATTGTCTTCTTTTTATTTGGACATGTTTTGATCGGAACTAGCGTTCCTCCTCAGCTTGCCACATATCTATTTTAAAAAACACATTTTAGTTAAAATTTTTTATAAATAATAAAAATAATTATCAGACATAGGAAAAATAAATTCCTTTTTTAAAAGGGCGATGTTCAAGTCCGGCCGGCCGGCCGGCCTGAGCCACCAGTTGAGATCGGTATAGATCATTAATCAAAAAGCGACATGGGGGGGTAAAACAATAACTTCATTAAAAAAGTTGAATTGTCAAAAAACCAGCGCTATTAACCTATTATCTAAACAACCAAAATTGACAATAGCATCAAATTAAATTAATAGTCTATCAAACATATTGTTGTTAATATTATTCATGTTTAAAAAGAATGCAGAACTGATAAAGAGAAATTTAGCTTGATGTTAGTTCAGCCAAAAATGGGAGTTCTCATTTAATTAAGGACCTATCATACGTTATTTTTTTGAATTTTAACTTATACCGGTCAAATTCAATTATCGTGACGTCCCAAGCAAATCAATTCTTTTGCATCCAGCTGTTTCAATCTACCCTCAACCCTTCTTTGCTTTCCGCGCATTAAAAATATTGAGTTGAATCGTGATTGGAACCTCAAAATTCAAGAATTTGTGGATTATGTAGTTTAGGACCTAAGCAAAGTACCAGAACCCGTCGGCGGATTAAGGTCAGAGCTATTGAGGAAAAAATGCTAAATACCAAATTTCGTTAGCCTCGAATGAAAATTGCGGCTGTTACGTGCTTATATCTAAATAAATATTATGTACGGGGTGTACAGAAACACATGGTATACGTTTGGGAGAGCGTTAAAAAGTGGTTTGATGAAAAAAAGTTCAATGTAAACCCCCCTTTTATTAAATCCAAGAATTTCATGGAGTAGTTTAAAATGCATTTGGATATACAGGGTGCTCCCAACAGAACCTAACTTCGTAATTTCAAATGAGAACCCCTATTTTTTATTTCAAGCATCTTCTCATTCTGCATAACGAGATTTCGTCGCTAACGACCTTTCTTCAAGTTAGAACCCAAATTTCATACGTGAATGGAATTTTTCTTTTTGATGCACAACTACAAAAGACGCTGTAGCTCTTCAAAATTTATGGTCTGAAAAAAAAAATTCTTTTCAACAACCGCTAATTTTTATTTCTGAACTAAAAATTGGGGTTTAACTTGAATAAAGACCATTAACGAAGAAATCTCGTGATGCAGAATGGGAAGATGCTTGAATTTGTGACAGTCGGAATCTTCGGACAAAAATAAGTGGAATAAAAAAAATGAGTCTCTTAGGTCGATTGTAACGGATTTTAGCGCAAAAAACTCTAAAATTTGACATTTTTTAAAGTTGTTAAAAATGGTCATATGAAAAGTCAAATCAAAGTGAAAATTTGCGTAGATGACGAATCCGAAATAAGAAATAGGGGTTCTCGTTTAAAATAACGAAGTTGGTCAGGACACCCTGTACATAAAAATCAAAATTTGTTAATTATACATGGGGGTTTACATTTAACTTTTTTTTTTCAATAGTGAAGAAAAGTGGTGATCCACATCTTCTGAACCTATACATCCCCAACCATTTATCGTATAAAATTAACAACTTTGTTTTATTTTTAGGATATCAGCTTTTATCCAGCAGGAGCCCTCCCGGACTTTATCATCCTCTCGTCTGCGCCTGATTCAGACGACTTCATAATAATCGAGCGCCCGAAATATAGATTGCCAGGTCCTCCTCACGATTTCTCCGACGACGATGATGATGAAGAATAAATAGTATAACTGTATATAAGACGTACTACTTTTTGTAAATAATATTTATATATCGTGCTACTTTAAATAATTTTTTTTTCAATGTAAAAATGTGTCTTCTTAACTATTTCTTTCTATTATTATGGGTTTTTTGTGAGGGAGAGAGAATGAAAAAAACGGATATTCCACTACCGGTTTCGGCGTAATACGCCTCATCAGGTGGACTATTTCCTTATTTTTCACTCTCATCTCATTTTCTACTTGACCTTTACTATGTGGTATAAGTGAGACCGCGGGAAGGTAACAGAATCTGTCTGTATTTAAGACCCCTCCGTTGTCTCTATACCTCCCAGTATCGGCCATACACTACCTCTTTTTATTGGGCAGATGCCCCTATTTGTTTTTTATCAGGGAAATATCATTTTTACAATTATTATGGGTATAAGTAAAGGTCAAGTAGAAAATGAGATGAGAGTGAAAAATAAGGAAATAGTCCACCTGATGAGGCGTATTACGCCGAAACCGGTAGTGGAATATCCGTTTTTTTCATTCTCTCTCCCTCACAAAAAACCCATAATAATTGTAAAAATGATATTTCCCTGATAAAAAACAAATAGGGGCATCTGCCCAATAAAAAGGTAGTGTATGGCCGATACTGGGAGGTATAGAGACAACGGAGGGGTCTTAAATACAGACAGATTCTGTTACCTTCCCGCGGTCTCACTTATACCACATAGTAAAGGTCAAGTAGAAAATGAGATGAGAGTGAAAAATAAGGAAATAGTCCACCTGATGAGGCGTATTACGCCGAAACCGGTAGTGGAATATCCGTTTTTTTCATTCTCTCTCCCTCACAAAAAACCCATAATAATTGTAAAAATGATATTTCCCTGATAAAAAACAAATAGGGGCATCTGCCCAATAAAAAGAGGTAGTGTATGGCCGATACTGGGAGGTATAGAGACAACGGAGGGGTCTTAAATACAGACAGATTCTGTTACCTTCCCGCGGTCTCACTTATACCACATAGTAAAGGTCAAGTAGAAAATGAGATGAGAGTGAAAAATAAGGAAATAGTCCACCTGATGAGGCGTATTACGCCGAAACCGGTAGTGGAATATCCGTTTTTTTCATTCTCTCTCCCTCACAAAAAACCCATAATAATTGTAAAAATGATATTTCCCTGATATTTCTTTCTATGGAATATTTTTGACCACAACTGAATTTGTGGGTAAGCGATCAGAAGGCTATAACTCGTGCTAACATCGCATTGCTTATTTGGCTACATGAGCTTCAAAAAGAATTATTATGGATCATCTAGCTTATATTAATTACCTATTATACCTAAACAAAAGAATATTAAAGTTTTGACAGTCTATGGTGAAAGGTAGCTTTTACAAGTATTAAATTGGGCCGTTTTTCTATAAGAATTTACTGAGCTGAATGAAATAAACAATTTTATGCCTCACTTTTTGCGTGCCAGCGGCCAAACTTAGATACCAATAAGATTTGTTGCGAAATAGATTTTGTTGAAAAAATAAGTTGAATTATTAAAAAGTATCGAAATCTACGAGCCCAATTCAATACACAGATATTTAGCAAATGCGTCTGGTAAAAATAATTAAAAAAGAAAGATATTTTCATATTTTAAGGGTTTGAATCTGGAAATTTCTGAAGGCCAGCGACCTTTTTGGGGAAAAACCCTCTTATTAACTTCTTCTAATACAGTTATTTTCGACCAATTACCGCGACAATTTCGTCAAAAGACTCCTTAATCCTTCCGATGCCTTCTTTTGTTTGATCGCACCCTTTTAATATTTTGAATGCCGGCGCAGGTAGAGAAAAGAGAATGGTCATTTTCCCGATAAGAAACCTGACCTCGTGGATTTTCCAGTTTCAACCGAATTTTTTTTTTACAGAAATTATCAAAATTATAATTTTTTTTACTTTAATAATTTTTCACTCATGGCAGTCATGGCAATTTGGCGAAGGTCCCCGACCGGGGCTATATCTCCTAAATGAGAATTTTTTGATCGAGAGGAAATAAAGCGTAAAAACTTTAGCAAACAATTTTTATTAAGCAAAGGAGGAGTAAAATAAATAAATAATTTGTAAAATAATAACAAACTAACAATAAAGAAGTACATATAGGGTAAAAATTTGACAATCATCGGATCAATTTGTATGTCCTTACTGCCAAACTAAAAAGGCTAACAAAAAAGCGTAAAAAACTAACATTTGATATACAGATCTCCGCCGTTTTTAAACGTTTCGACCTTTTCAAAATGGCTACGACAGGAAGATTCTATAATTATTCCGTATAATCGAATGATTTCGTTATAATTATTTATTTAATTGTACAGCTATGGGTATGGCATTACAAATGTTAAAAAAAAAAAAAAAAAAAAAAAAAAAAAAAAAAAAAGGAATTAGGAAGTTAAAAAAAACACGTCGTGGAAGGTATCACAATAACTTCTTTACAAAAGTAAAAAAAACATTTAATTGAGAATTCGCAAGAATGGTATGCCCATTGATTTTAAGAAAATAAAAATTTGAAAAATAGAAATTTGTGGAAATCGAATGATTTTTCGAAGGTTTCCCGCGACTTTTTGCCCAAGGGAAACCATCTAGTGCAGTGATTTTCAACGGGGGCAGTACCGCCCCCCTGGGAGCGCTGGGAAGTTACTGGGCGGCGTTAAGCAAAATTTAGGTGATGGCCATGTGGCTGGGGCGTTAGCGTGAGTCTTTTTTTTTTTAATTTAATTTTTATTAATGCGATAAAAAATTTAGTTAAAGAAAAAAAAGCCTACCTATAGCAAAATTAGGGTCTCTTTGAAAATCGAGACTCTTGAGATACCAAGCCTTTTTTTTTAAATTTCAAACAGACATATCTCCCATTTTTTCATTTTTTCGAAATTCAAAAATCGCCCTCGATACATTCTTCTTCACCGACTAAAGTAATTTGTGTGAAAATCGGTTGAAAACTGTGGCTGTAAAATGTTCCGGAAAAACTGCTACGGCCGGCCGGCACCACAGACAAAGTTGAGACGGTAACGATCAATATTCGATTTGACCCTCCGGGGTCTGGAAGACCCTTCCAGACATCTATAAACAATCACAATCATGAAAATTTATTCTTTCTTCCCCTCTTTCACACGATTTTTCATACTTGTATATGGGAAAAGGATCTAAAAATGAGGTCGGCTAATCAGGGGGGAAAACCTTTAAAATTTAATTAAATATTAGCTTAATATTTATTATTTTATTAAATAATAGATATACCTTAATTCCTCCCTTGTCAGGGACGGACAGCAAGTCCGTTCTAGCAGGAAGGTGTTCTTTGTGTAATTTGAGAGAAAAAGAGGATGTGATCCATTTCCTGGCGGAATGCACGATTCAGGCGGAGTTGAGGTTGCTACATATAGGAATTGTTTTTTTTTTATTTTTCAGCCGAATTGAATATATTTGGTGAGTAGATTTTTTGGGAATTGCGGGAATTCACCATGTATAAAGGGTGTCCGGAAACACATGGCATACGACTGGGAGGGCGTTAAAAAGTGGTTTATGAAAAAAAAAGTTAGATGTACCCCCCCCCCCCCCACCAAATAATTTAAATCAAACAATTATTTTTATTTCAGATTCGTAATCTACGCACAATTTCAAGTTGATTTGACTATTCATATGACCTTTTTTGACAACTTTAAAAAATGTCAAATTTTAGGTTTTTTTTTTTTTGCGCTAAAATCCGTTAAAGTCGACCTAAGAGACTCATTTTTTTTTTAATTCCACTTATTTTTGTCCGAAGATTCCAACTGTCACTAATTAAAGAATCTTCGCATTCTGCATCACATGATGTCGTCGCTAACGGCCTTTAAATGGAATAAAATCCCCCCACCAGTCCCTTTCACCAACGACCCTTCGTCTATACCTGCGATTTTCCTATATATACCAAGGGCTTAGTTTTCCCACTACTCACTTTTCTGGCAGACACCGTGATTACGCTAGTTTAGTGAAAAATTTTACTTAAAAATGGAGAGAATTGGAGAGCCAAAGGCGCAGGAGCCTCAAGATGATTTTTCTTCCCAATCGTCGGATTCGGAGGATTCTTCGATTTTGCAGTCAGATGATGAGGAGGTAAGAGATACTTTTTTTTCCCTTATATTTTATCAGGGTTGTGGTCCTATAAAAACGCAAATTACTGCCAAGCTTTCAGAATATATAATTCCATCTTCAGGGCCTAGAGACAATCAAAATTTCATTAACAATATTCAATTAACAAAAAATACACTTACTGGATTTGTAATTTTAAAAATAAAACATAAACTTTTTTGATTTATCCATGACTAGACGAAAAAAAGGAAAAAACAATTTTTTTTTGAAAACTAATTAAAAAACGTTAAAATATATGTACTTTAAAAATAATAAAATTCGGTAAAATAAAAATTTTTGGACTACAACCCTGATAAAAATATAAGAAATAATTAATTATCGATGGTCGATTTCTTCTCTTATAGTAAGATACTTTTTTGTTCCGAGTTCAAATATTAATGATGTTTTTCAAAGATTAATTATGTCGCCGGGTTCGATTCAGAGGATTCTTCGGATTCTTCGATCATGCCTTCAGATGATGAGGAGGTAAGAGATACTTTTTAAATGAGTGTGATCGAAAATTACTAATGCTTTTTTCGAAGGTTGTGGAGAACGACACTGAGGACTCTGGAGACACAGCTTTTTCTTCCTTGTCGGAGGATTCTTCAGATAGTGAGCAGGTAAGAGATACTTTTTTGTTGCGTGCGATCAAAAATTAATAAATTTAATTTAAATTTGAAGGGATAAAAACAGGAAGGAAGAAGAGATTACAAAAATTACTGCTCGGGGGCAAATTTTTGTAATCTCTTCTTCCTTCCTGTTTTTATCCCTTCAAATTTAATTTAAATTTAAATTTACCAGTGGTTGTTATCCACCAAAAATTTCCATTGTATGTATCAAAAATTAATAATGTTTTTCGAAGATTATTGCCGTGGGGTGGGATCGTGAACCGGAAAGTGAAGAGTCTGAAGACACCGCTATTTTTTCCCAGTCGGAGGATTCGACGTGGCCATTGTCTGATGACGAGGTAAGAGGTTTTCTATTGTGGGTGATCAAAAATTAATGTTTTCGAAGATTTATGTCTTACAGTACGACTCAGAGACGTCGTCCTCGGTTGATGGAGAACAGCCGCAGAGCAATCACGACTCTTCATCACTGTCGGTGGATACAGCAGAACTATTTGAATCGGATGACGAATCCCGTCGAATCGCGTCGCCCGAAGTATATGAATACCCACCACCCCCCGTTGGAACTGTATTGGTAAGCATTTCGAGAATAATAGTATTAATTAATAGTCTTTTTTGAATATGGATTAATAGCACTCCCGTTCCTCTTGAGCTTGCCACATATCTATTTTGAAAAACGCGTAGTAAAATAAAATTTTTTATAAATAATTATTAGACTTAGCAAAAAATAAAAAATAAATTCCTTTTTTGAAAAGGACGTCGTTCAAGTCCGGCCGGCCGTATTGAGCCACCAGTTGAGATCGGTATAGATCTTTTAATCAATTAATCAAAAATACGATACGGAGGGTAAAACAATAACATCATTAAGGAAGTTAAAATGTCAAAAATTCAGCCTCAAAAATTTAACCCATTAGTTAAACAACGAAAATTGACAACAATAGCATCAAATTAAATTAATAGTCTATCAACAAATTGGTATTATTATTATTCATGAATCATGTTTAAAAAGAATGTTGGACTGAAAAAGAGAGATTTAGCATGATGTTAGTTTAGCCAAAAATGGGAGTTATCATTTAAATAACGATGTCAGAGTCGATAACTAGTGATGCAGAAGGTGAAGATATTTGAATTTGTGATAGTTGGTATCCTTGAGAAAAATAAGTAAAATTTAAAAATAAAATTTTGTGTCACAAGTCGGATTTTGGAACAAAATAACGCTGATTTTGGTATTTTTTAAAGTTGACCAATGAGTAGTCAAATCAACTAAAAATTTTGCGTAGATTACCAATCTGAAATAAAAAAGGGGGGCTCTTGTTTAAAATAACGAAGTTTGTGTCGCTTTGGGATACCCAATACGTAAAAATCAAAATTTGTTAATTTCAATCAATTCTTCGGCCTAAAACAAGGGGGTTTACATTTATCTTTTTTTTTTCAATAGTGCAGAAAAGTGGTGATCCACAACTTCTGAACCTATACATCCCCATCCATTTATCGTATGAAATTAACAACCTTGTTTTATTTTTAGAACGTCGGCTTTGATCCATCAGTCCTCCCGGACTTAATCTTCGTCTCGACTGGGCCTGATCCTGATCATGACTTCAAGATCTTCGAGCGCCCGAAATTCTATGGATTGCCAGGTCCTTGTTTCGATTTCTCCGACGACGATGATGATGAAGAATAAATAATTCAATTGTGTATATAAGACGTACTACATTTTGTAAATAATATTTTATATCGTACTAATTTAAATAGAATTTTTTTAAATGTATAATGTGTCCACTTAACAATTCCTTTCTATAAAATATTTATGACCACAAGTGAATGTGTGGGTAAGCGATCAGAAGGCTATAACTCGTGCTAAAATCGCATTGCTTATTTGGCAATTTGAGCTTCAAAAAGAATTATTATGGTTCATCTAGCTTAAAATTATTAATTACCTACTATACCTAAACAAAAGAATAGGAAAGAATAGGACATAGGAAAAAATAAAAAATAAATTCCTTTTTTATAAGGACCATGTTTAAGTCCGGCCGGCCGGCCTGAGCTACCAGTTGAGATAGGTATAGATCCTTAATCAATTAATCAAAAAGCGACATGGGGGGTAAAACAATAACTTCATTCAAAAAGTTAAAATGTCAAAAAACCAGCGCTATTAACCTATTATCTAAACAACGAAATTTGGCAACAATAAAGTAAAATAAAATTAATAGTCTATCAAACATATTGGTCTTGTTATTATTATTCACGTTTAAAAAGAATTCAGGACTGAAAAAGAGGGATTTAGCATGATGTTAGTTCAGCCAAAAATGGGAGTTCTCATTTAATTAAGGACCTATCATACGTTAATTTTTCGAATTTTAACTTTTCCCGGTCAAACTCAATTATCGTGACGTCCCAAGCGAATCAATTCTATTGCATCCAGCTGTTTCAATCTACCTTCAACCCTTCTTTGCTTTCCGCGCCTTAAAAATATTGAAGTCGAATCGTGATTGGAACCTCAAAGTACAAGAAATTGTGGATTATGTAGTTTAGGCCCTAAGCAAAGTACCAGAACCCGTCGGCGGATTAAGGTCAGAGCTATTGAGGAAAAAATGCTAAATACCAAATTTCGTTAGCCTCAAATGAAAATTGCGGCTGTTATCGTGCTTATATCTAAATAAATATTATGTACGGAGTGTCCAGAAACACATGGCATACGTTTGGGTGAGCGTTAAAAAGTGGTTTGATGAAAAAAAGTTCAAAGTAAACCCCCGTTTTATTAAATCCAAGAATTTGATGGTGCAGTTTAAAATGCATTTGGATATACAGGGTGCTCCTGACAAAACCTAACTTCGTTACTTCAAATGAGAACCCCTATTTTTGATTTCAAGCATCTTCGCATTCTGCATCACGAGATTTTCAAGTTAGAACCCAAATTTCATACTTCAGAAATGAAAATTATCGATTTTTTAATGGAATTTTTCTTTTTGATGCACAACTACAAAAGACGCTGTAGCTCTTAGAAAAAAAAAATCTTTTCAACAACCGCTAATTTTTATTTCTGGACTAAAAATTGGGGTTTAACTTGATAAAAGACCGTTAATGACGAAATTTCGTGTTGCAGAGTGCGAAGATACTTGAATTTGTGATAGTTGGAATCTTCGGACAAAAATAAGTGGAATTAAAAAAAATGGGTCTCGTAGGTCGACTATAACTGATTTTTGCGCAAAAAACCGCTAAAATGTGACAATTTTTAAAGGCTATAGCGTGATAAGGGGGGCAAAATGGCCCTTACTCCGATTTGGCCGAAAAAATTCTAAAAGATGCCTCTTTATGTGAATAAGAACTGACATAAATTTCAGATCAAAAAACCAAACAGTTTTCGAGAAAAACGGGTTTAAACTTTTTTAGAAAAACCTCAATATCTCGAGAACTAATGATCCCACAGAGCCCAGTTTTTTTGTAAACTATTTAGCATCTAATGACGCATCTTTGAGAATTTTTTGAAGTTTTTCCAAAACTTTTAAGTGTGAAAAATTAATTTTTATAAATTTTAAGGGGTCAAAAAAAGTGGTTCCCGCAAGGGGGGCGATACCAAATTAATACAGATTTTAGAGGGACCTGAAATGTACCTCTCATAATTTTTTCAGATTTTTCGAGATGGTATTTCAGTATTTTATAACGTTTTTTTTCTGAATTTTAAGGAGTTTTTCGCAATAAAAAAGCGATCGGTGAAGTTAAAAATTAATTTTACTTCAAAAAAAAAAAAAAAATTACATATGAAAAATTACAATAACATTTTACAGATGTTTCATTGAATATGAGCCCGATTCGACGAGTATCTTTGGTATAAAAAGGTATTGCTGCGAATGTGCAAATGGCCTACAGACGGTAGGGCGGTGCTCGCACGTTGCTGCAGTGATTTGGTACTTGTCGTACGGCAGATATAAGTCTCAAGTCGTTCAACCAGCGTCAATATTGACGAATTTATTCGATGCCAAAGAGTACGACATCGTAATAAATGAGGATAGCGATGAAGACTGAATTATTGGTAAATTATTATTTTTTTTTTCAAAACATAATTTTTTTTTTAGCGCTTGACAGTAATTATCTTAGATGTCCCAAGATGTAGTCTAAAACATTTCATCTCAGGACATCAGAATATTTTTTTTTTTATGAAGTAAAATTAATTTTTAACTTCACCGATCGCTTTTTTATTGCGAAAAACTCCTTAAAATTCAGAAAAAAAACGTTATAAAATACTGAAATACCACCTCGAAAAATCTGAAAAAATTATGAGAGGTACATTTCAGGTCCTTCTAAAATCTGTATTAATTTGGTGTCGCCCCCTTTGAGGGAACCACTTTTTTATTGCGAAAAACTCCTTCAAATTCAGAAAAAACGTTATAAAATACTGAAGCACCACCTCGAAAAATCTGAAAAAATTATGAGAGGTACATTTTAGGTCCCTCTAAAATCTGTATTAATTTGGTGTCGCGCCCTCTGAGGGAACCACTTTTTTATTGCAAAAAACAGCTTAAAATTCAGAAAAAAATTTATAAAATACTGAAGTACCATCTCAAAAATCTGAAAAAATTATGAGAGGAATATTTTAGGTCCCTCTAAAATCTGTATTAATTTGGTTTCGCCCCCCTTGCGGGAACCACTTTTTTTGACCCCTTAAAATTTATAAAAATTAATTTTTCACACTTACAAGTTTTGGAAAAATTTCAAAAATTTTTAAAAGATGCGTCTTTAGATGCTAAATAGTTTACAAAAAAACTGGGCTCTGTGGGATCATTAGTTCTCGAGATATTGAGGTTTTTCTAAAAAAATATAAGCCCGTTTTTCTCGAAAACCGTTCGGTTTTTTGATCTGAAATTTATGTCTAAATCTATGTATGTATGTATGTATAAAGAGGCAATCTTTAAGAATTTTTTCGCCCAAATCGGAGTAAGGGGGCCGTTTTGCCCCCCTTATCTCGCTATAGCCTTTGTTAAAAATGTTCATATGAATAGTCAAATCAACGTGAAAATTTGCGTAGATAACGAATCTGAAATAAGAAATAGGGGTTGTCGTTTAAAATAACGATGTTGGACTGGGACACCATGTACATAAAAATCAAAATTTGTCAATTATACATGGGGGTTTACATTTTCAATCAATTTTTCGACAAAAAAAAGGGGCTTACATTTAACTATTTTTTCAATAGTTCAGAAAAGTGGTGATCCACATCTTCTGAACCTATACATCCCCAACATCATACGATATTGACATTTTATTTTTAAACGTTTATTTTATTTAAGGTTTTATTTTTAGAATATCAGCTTTTATCCAGCAGGAGACCTCCCGGACTTTATCATCCTCTCGTCTGCCCCTGATTCAGACGACTTCATGATAATCGAGCGCCCGAAAAATACATTGCCAGGTCCTCATCACCATTTCGCCGACGACGATGATGATGAAGAATAAATAATATAATTGTATATAAGACGTACTACGTTTTGTAGATAATATTTTATATCGTACTAATTTAAATAAACAATTTTTAAATGTAACAATGTGTCTTCTTAACTATTTATTTCTATGAAATATTTGTGACTACAACTGAATTTGTGGATAAGCGATCAGAAGGCTTTAACTCGTGCTAAAATCGCATTGCTTATTTGGCTACTTGAGCTTCAAAAAGTATTATTATGGATCATCTTGCTTATATTTATTACCTATTATACCTAAACAAAAGAATATTATAGTTTTGACAGTGTATGGTTAGAGGTAGCTTTTACAAGTATTGAATTGGGCCGTTTTTCCATAAGAATTTAGTGAGCTGAATGAAATAAACAATTTTATGCCTCACTTTTTGCGTGCCAGCACGGCCAAACTTAGATACCAATAAGATTTGTTGCGAAATAGATTTTGTTGAAAAAATAAGTTGAATTATTAAAAAATATCAAAATCTACGAGCCCAATTCAATACGCAGATATTTAGCAAATGCGCATGGTAAAAATAATTAAATAGAAGGATATTTTCATTTTTTTTTAAGGGTTGAATCTGGAAATTTCTGAAGGCCAGCGACCTTTTTGGGGAAAAACCCTCTTATTAACTTGTTCTAATCCTTCCGTTGCCTTCTTTTGTTTGATTGCACCCTTTTTATATTTTGAATGCCTACGCAGGTAGAGAAAAGAGAATGGTCATTTTCCCGATAAGAAACCTGACCTCGTGGATTTTCCAGTTTCAACCGAATTTATTTTTAAAGAAATTATCAAAATTATAATTTTTTTTACTTTAATAATTTTTCACTCATGGCAGTCATGGCATTTTGGCGAAGGTCCCCGACCGGGGCTATATCTCCTAAATGAGAATTTTTTGATCGAGAGGAAATAAAGCGTAAAAATTTTAGCAAGCAATTTTTATTAAGCAAAGGAGGAGTAAAATAAATAAATAATTTGTAAAAAAATAACAAACTAACAATAAAGAAGTACATATAGAGTAAAAATTTGGCAAACATCGGATCAATTTGTATGTCCTTACTGCCAAACTAAAAAAGCTAAAAAAACAGCTTAAAAAACTAACATTAGACAGACAGATCTTCGCCGTTTTTAAATATTTCGACCTTTTCAAAGTAGCTACGACTGGAAGATTCTGTAATTATTCCGTATAATCGAGTGATTTTGTTATAATTATTTATTTAATTGTACAGCTCTGGGTATGGCATTACAAATTTAATTGAATTTGAGCACAAAAAAAAAAAAGAAGAAAAAAACATATAATTAAGAATTCGCGTGAATGGTATGCCCATAAAAAGTTTCACAAAATGATTTTCTTTGGAATCGCTGATTAAAAAATAAAAAATAAAAAAATTTGAAAATAGAAATTTGAGGAAATCGAATGATTTTTTGAAGGTTTCCCGCGATTTTTTGCCCAAGGGAAACCATCTAGCGCAGTGATCCTCAACGGAGGCGGTACTATACCGCCCCCTGGGGGCGCTGGGAAGTTACTGGGCGGCGTTAAGCAAAATTTGGGTTATGGCTAAGTGGCTGGGGGGCGTTAGCGTGAGTCCTTTTTTTGAATTTAATTTTTATTAATAGCGATAAAAAATTTTGTTGAAAAAAAAAAAAAAAGGTTGGATACCTCATGGTTCCCGGAGACTAAGTAGGCCAAATCAAATATACCCGATGGCTCCCGCTTCTAGTAAAGCGACATACCCGATGGTTCCCGTGTTTATTTTGTAACGCATGTATCAATGAAGGGACATTGAGCATTATTTTAATACCAAGTTCCTTTAAAACAACAATCAGCGATGTAACAAGGAACAGATTTTCTTAAATTTTATTAGTCTCAAAATGGCATTAGAAACAGTCATTTTCAATAAACCAAAAAGGCGACTAAAATTACCACTAAACAGAAAATCGTCGACACCGATTGAACGGTCACAAACGCCTGTTTGCATGTTCAAGCTTGTCGGAAATGGGGGGGGAGGTGGAAACTTTGCCAATTTTTTCGTAAAAAATCATCTACTTTTCTCGTTTATTGTTAATAATTTATTAATACATAATTTAATAATGAATTCCAGCCCTTCAATCCGAAAAGCTCTAATTTTGAAATTGAACGGAACAAAAATGTGGACTGTATTTTTGGGAAGTTGGAATCTTTTCCAACATTGCAAACCCAACACCACAAAATGTATAATATATCCGGGACCCATCGGATATATGGCAATTTTCAGCCCGGGAACCATCAGGTATGTTGCAATTTTCAGCCCGGGAACCATTGGGTATAATTATCTCGTTTTGGGAACCATCCGGTAAAGTACCAAAAAAAAAAAAGGCCTCCCTATAACAAAATCAGGGTTTGAAAATCGAGACGCTTGAGATACCAAACCAACATAACCGCCAGGTCTTACGGGTTTAGTAAGACAAACGAAAATTTGTGGAGAGATGAAGCGCCCATGCACCCGTTTTCAAGCTCCCCTTGGCGGCGTCGCGAAATGCTTGTTTTCAGGATTCAACAGGGGGGTAATTTTTTTCCTCTCGCAAGGATCTGCTCATTCTTAAAGAATGTGGACTGTATTTTTGGGAAGTTGGAATCTTTTCCAACATTGCAAAAGGCTAGCCTTTTTAATAGTAGACCCTCGTTTATCCGCCCCTCGTTCCTCGGTTTATCCGCGTTTTTTTTCTTCCAGATTTGGCTATCAATTATCAATGAACGGATAAGAGAGGGAATTTTTTAAAAAATGATACGTTCTACTGTTCTATTGGTTTTTTCAGAGGGTGTTCATTATGTTAAAAAAAAGTAAAAAAAGAAAATGATTTGTTTTACCCCATAAAATTAAAAATGAAAGATTTGATTGGGTGACAGCTTTTAACTAAATAAATGTTTTTAGCATATTTTTTTTTTACCTTTTATTTAACGTCTAGAACCGTAAAATGAAAACAAAAAATTATAGGTAGTTACAGCATTTTAATTGCTAATAATATTGTTAAACTCTCAAATAATCAACAAAAGAAAAATCGTCCCCAGCAGGACTAAAGAGGTAGATTTCTTTCAGATTGTTACACCTAGGAACTTCATAAACTCGAATTTTAAAAAATCGTCTGTTAAAAATTAAAGAGAAAATAATCTTGTATTCCGTTAAATTCATTGCAAATTGATTCAAATTCATCGCATCCAGCTGATCCAAGTCAAGTTTATATATAAACCCCCATTAATTTAAATCAGAGAATTTGATGGTGTAGTTTAAAATACGTTTGGATATACAGGGTCCCCAAACAGAACCTAACTTCGTTATTTCAAATGAGAACCCCTATTGTTTATTTCAGATTCGTAATCTACGAAAAATTTCATGTTGATTTGACTATTCATATAAGCAACTAAAATCCGTTAATATCGACCTGAGAGACTCTTTTTTTTTATTCCACTGATTTTTGTCCAAAGATTGCAAATGCCTCAAATTCGATCATCTTCCCATTCTTCATCACGAGATTTCTTCGCTAACGGTCTTTTTTCAAGTTAGAACCCAAATTTCTTACTTAAAAAGAAAATTAGCGATTTTTTTAACGGGATTAAATATTAAAATTTTTGATGCTCAACCACAAAAGACGCTGTAGCTATTTCAAATTTAACGGTCCGAAAGAAAAATTCCTTTCAACAACGGCTAATTTTTATTTCTGAACTAAAAATTTGGGTCTTAAAAAACGGCTGCTAGCGACAAAAAAAAAAAACATTGTATTGAAAAATACTATGTTTTTCAAAGATTGATGTCGTTGGGTTCGATTCAGAGCCAAGCATCCAGGAGTCAGAAAACCGGGCGTTATCTTCTCCGTCAGAGGATTCGTCGGACTTTTCGATCTTGCCGTCATATTATGATGAATGGGTAAGAGATACTTTTTAAATGAGTGTGATCGGAAATTAATAATGTTTTTTTCGAAGATTGATGTTGTTGGGTGGTATCGTGAGCCAGAAAGTGAAGATTCTGAAGACACCGCTATTTATGCCCAGTCGGAGGATTCGATGTGGCCATTTAACAATTTCTCCGACGACGACGATGATGATGAAGAATAAATAATATAATTGTGCATATAAGACGTACTACTTTTTGTAAAAAATAATTTACTTTTTGTAAATATCGTACTAATTTAAATGAAAATTTTTTAATTGTAAAAATGTGTCTTCTTAACAATTCCTTTATATAAAATATTTATGACCACATCTGAATTTGTGGGTAAGCGATAAGAGAGCAATAACTCGTACTAAAATCGTATTGCTTATTTGGCTACTTGAGCTTCAAAAAGAATTATTATGGATCATCTAGCTTATAATTATTAATTACCAATTATACCTAAACAAAAGAAGTTGATGGTGGCTGTTGTTAATTATGTAGAATCGAATATGGGCTTGCAGCCAATGGTTGGTTTAAAATTATTCAACTTTTACCAACAAACATTTATTTGGAGAAATGTCCGACGTTTCGAGCTATGTAAGCTCTTCCTCAAGGCGGCCTAAAATACAGATATTTTGACATTAATCAATCTTAAGTGATACAAAAAACAGAACTCACAGTCTCCCAAAGTTTTAACTTGGTATAAGCATTGTCGAAAAACTGAACATCAACTAAAAACTCCTGTGTGACAAAAAATTTTTTGAAATAAAATAACAATTGAAGAATTTAAGACAAAGCTTACCAGTTCAATCAGCCAATATACTCTAATTTTTTATATACAGGGTGTCCGGAAACACATGGCAAGCGTCTGGGAGAGCGTTAAAAAGTGGTTTTACGAAAAAAAGTTAAATTTAAACCCCCCTTAATTTAAATCAAAGAATTTGATGGTGTAGTTTAAAATCCGCCTGGATATACAGGGTGTCCCAGACACAACCTAACTTCGTTATTTCAAATGAGAACCCCTATTTTTTATTTCAGATTCGTAATCTACGCTAAATTTCAAGTAGATTTGAGTACTCATATGACGATTTTGGACAACTTTTAAAAAATGTCAAAATTTAGCGTTTTTTGCGCTAAAATCCGTTAAAATTGACCTAGGAGACTCGTTTTTTTTTAATTCCACTTATTTTTTCCCGAAGAATCCAACTGTCTCAAATTTGAGCATCTTCGCATTCTGCATCACGAGATTTCGTCGCTAATGGCCTTTTTTCAAGTTTAACTCCAAATTCCATACTTCAAAAATGGAAATTAGCGATTTGTTGACGGAATTTTAATTTTTGATGCATAAACACAAAAGACGCTGTAGCTCTTTCAAAATTTGTGGTCCGAAAGAAAAATTCCTTTCAACAAGTGCTAATTTTCATTTCTGAACTAAAAATTTGGGTTCTAACTTGAAAAAAGGCTATTAGCGACGAATCTCGTGATGCAGAATGCGAAGATGCTCAAATTTGAGACAGTTGGATTCTTCGGGAAAAAATAAGTGGAATTAAAAAAAAAACGAGTCTCCTAGGTCAATTTTAACGAATTTTAGCGCAAAAAACGCTAAATTTTGACATTTTTAAAAAGTTGTCCAAAATCGTCATATGAGTACTCAAATCTACTTGAAATTTTGCGTAGATTACGAATCTGAAATAAAAAATAGGGGTTCTCATATAGGGGTTGAAATAACGAAGTTAGGTTGTGTCTGGGACACTCTGTATATCCAGGCGGATTTTAAACTACACCATCAAATTCTTTGATTTAAATTAAGGGGGTTTACATTTAACTTTTTTTCGTAAAACCACTTTTTAACGCTCTCCCAGACGCTAGCCATGTGTTTCCGGACACCCTGTATATTAAAAAGATCAATACGGAATTGAATAAAAAGAGAGAACGCGAAAATTAGATTTTTTCCGTTTTAAAAATGGATGGATGAAGACTCGGTTTAAATTCAAATGCGACTTTGAAAAACCCCTACGTGTAACGTAAAACGATTTTCGTCGCGACGAAACATTGGGCCGTTTTTCTATAAGAATTTAGTGAGCTGAATAAAATAAACAATTTTATGCCTAACTTTTTGCGTGCCAGCACGGCCAAACTTTGATAACTATAAGATTTGTTGCGAAATAGATTTTGTCGAAAAAATAAGTTGAATTATTAAAAAATATCGAAATCTACGAGCCCAATTCAATACACAGATATTTAGCAAATGCGCATGGTAAAAATAATTAAAAAAGAAAGATATTTTCATTTTTTTTTAAGGGTTGAATCTGGTAATTTCTTAAGGCCAGCGACCTTTTTGGGGAAAAACCCTCTTATTAACTTCTTCTAATACAGTTATTTTCAACCTATTAGTGCCACAATTTCGTCAAAAGACTCCTTAATCGTTTAATGCCTCCTTTTGTTTGATTGCACCCTTTTAATATTTTGAATGCCTACGCAGGTAGAGAAAAGAGAATGGTCATTTTCCCTATAAGAAACCTGACGTCTTGGATTTTCCAGTTTAAACCGTTTTTATTTTAAAAAAAATTATCAAACTTATAAATTTTTTTTGCTTTAATAATTATTCACTTATGCCATTTTGGCGAAGGTCCCCCTAAGGGGGCTATATCGGGAGCCGAAGGATTTGATTCAGAAAACATAATTTTTTTAGATTTAAAAAAAGTAAACACGCAACTTTGTACATACGAGTTAAGTTTTTAGACATTTTTACCCCCTTTCCTAGAAAAAGGACGCCGCTAACCGCGGCATCTGCTCATACAGAGAGACAGATTAAAATTTTTCTCTGAAATGCCGCCTGCGTTCGTGTGAATTTTTCGAAACAAAAGCCTCCACTCATAACATTTTTACTTCGACTTTTGGACTATGAACACAAAACAAGCCCCCTTTTTAAATTTTTCAGTTCGAATGTGAGAGTTGTTGCGTAAGGAGTTAAAATGGAAAAAAAAAACATTGAGAAAAAGCTAAAGCCTGCACCATTGAGTTTTTTTTAAATCAATATGTATTTTACATATTTCATTCAACCACATATATTTTGAAGAAAATTTTGTACATATCGGGTGATCGGAAACACAAGGCTTACGTCTGGGAGAGCGTTAAAAAGTGGGTTTATGATAAAAAATTTAATGTAAAAACCCCTGATTTAAATCAAAGAATTTGATGGTGTAGTTTAAAATGCGTTTGGATATACAAGGTGCCCCCAACAGAACCTATCATCGTTATTTGAAATGAGAACCCCTATTTTTTATTTCAGATTCGTAATCTACGCCAAATTTCAAGTAGATTAGACTATTCATATGACCATTTTCGACATCTTTAAAAAATGTAAAAGTTTTGCGTTTTTCGCGCTAAACCGACCTAAGAGATTCATTTTTCTTTTCCACATATTTTTTCCCCGAAGATTCCAACTGTCACAAATTCAAGCATCTTCGCATTCTGCATCACGAGATTTCGTCGCTAAGGGCCCTTTTTCAAGTTAGAACCCTTTCTTACTTCTGAAATGAAAATTGGCGATTTGTTAACGGAATTTTAATTTTTGATGCACAAACACAAAATACGTTGTAGCTCTTTCAAAATTTGTGGTCCGAAAGAAAAATTCCTTTCAACAACCGCTAATTTTCATTTCTGAAGTACGAAATTTGGGTTTAACTTAAAAAAAGGCCGTTAGCGACGAAATCTAGTGATGCAGAATGCGAAGATGCTTGAATTTGTAATAGTTGGAATCTACGGACAAAAATAAGTGGAATATAAAAAAAAATGAGTCTCTTAGGTCGATTTTAACGGATTTTTGCGCAAAAAACGCTAAAATTTGACATTTTTTTAATATTGTCAAAAATGGTCATATGAATATTCAAATCAACTTGAAATTTTGCGTAGATTACGAATCTGAAATAAAAAATAAGTTATGCGTTTAATTTTTTATTAACGACCAATTTTTGAATTTTGCTTATTTTATCAAGGGACGGTCCTTTCGGGAATAAATTGATTCTTCAGTCAAGCTTTCGGCTATTGTATTGCCATCATCAGGACCTATGTACGTCAGAAATGAAGCTTCACCTTCTTATGTTTTATTTCAACTTCTATTATATTTGTAAAATTTAAAATCGATTTAAAGGTATGTAAAATAATTTTTTCACAAAATCAAATTTATTTTATGTATGTCTGTACATAGGTCCTGATGATGGCAATAAAGTATCCGAAAGCTTGACTGAAGAATCAATTTATTTCTGAAAGGAGCATCCCTTGATAATAATAACCAAAAAAGGTGTTCTCAATTGAAATAACGAAGTTAGGTTCTGTTGGGGTCACTCTGTATATCCAAACGCATTTTAAACTATACCATCAAATTCTATGATTTAAATTAATTGGTGGGGGGGGGGGGTTTATACATTTAACTTTTTTTTTCCATAAAACCACTTTTTAACCCTCTCCCAGACGTATGCCATGTGTTTCCGGACACCCTGTATATCATGATATTTAAGAAAAAAAAACTCACATTAAAGTGATCTTCACATACGAACACTGAAGATTTCATACATATGTCCGAATAATTTCTTCGGATGGCTCGAAGCGGCCTCTTTTCGCATCTTTCGGAAGAGAAAAAAATAATTTTTCGGAATTTCTGGATGTGTTTTTGCAAAAAGGAACTATACAATAATTTTCCGGAGCCATTGAAATAAACTGTCGTAGCTTTTAATCAAAATATACTCGTTTTCAAAGAATAAAAAAGCTCTTCGTATACACTCCCGCTTTGAATTCATGAATTGTGACGTCACTCGCTGATGACGGCTTGAAGCTAGTTTCTAATCAAATTTCCCCCTCTCTCATTTTCAACCGCGAATATCTCGGAAAATACTGAACCGATTTTCACGAAATTTTCACGGTTGTTCTTAATTTATTATGTACTTTTTATTAATGAAATATAAAAAATTGGTTTAGTTAGCCATTCAATTTTTAAACGGAATAAATAAAAAAAAATGGCGACGTCCCTTTCAACAACGACCCTTCATACCTGCGATTTGGGATTTTTCTATAAATACGAAGGGCTTCGTTTTCCCACTAGTCACTTTCCTGGAAGTAACCGAAACGCCGACATCTCGCTTCTTTCGTAAAAAATTTTATTTCAACTAAAAAATGGAGAGACTCGGTGAAGAAGAAATTTTTGAGGCAGAGATGGCCGACGACGAGTTGGACATAACGCAGGAGTCTGAAGAAGATATTTCTATGCTGTCGGAGGATACTGCTTACGGTTCGATGCTCTCGTTGACGGGATCGGTTGAGGAATTCCGCAGCCCGCCGCCGCCACCCTTCGCCCGACCATTGGTAAGCATTTCGAGACAAATAGTATTAATTGATAGTCTTTTTAGAATAATGTATTAATAGCACTGGTTTATTGACTTTTTTTTATTTGGATATGTTTCGAACGGAACTTCCGTTCCTCTTTAGCTTGCCACATATCTATTTTGAAAAACACATAGCAGTTAAAATTTCTTATAAATAATAAAAAACAATTATCAGACTTAGCAAAAAATAAATTCCTTTTTTAAAAGAGCGATGTTCGAGTACGGCTGGCCAGACTGAGCAACCAACCAAGTTGAGATCGGTATAGATACTTAAAAAATACTGGAGGGTAAAACAATAACTTCATTAAGAAAGTTAAAATGTCAAAAAAACCAGCGCTATTAACCCATTATTTAAACAACGAAAATTGACAACAATATCATCAAATTAAATTAATAGTCAAACATATTGGTATTATTACTATTCATGAAAGATTAAAAAGAATGTTGGGCTGAAAAAGAGAGATTTAGCATGATGTTTAGCCAAAAATGGGAGTCCTCATTTAAATAACGACCTATCATACGTTATTTTTTGAATTTTAACATTTCCCGGTCAAATTCAAATATCGTGACGTCCCATGCGAATCAATTCTATTGCATCCAGCTGTTTCAAATCTACCCTCAACCCTTCTTTGATTTCCACGCAATAAAAATATTGAAGTTGAATCGTGATTGGAACCTCAAAGTACAAGATATTGTGGATTATGCAGTTCAGGCCCTAAGCAAAGTACCAGAACCCGTCGTCCGATTTCAGCCATTAACGAACTGGTCAGAGCTATTGAGGAAAAAGCTCTAATGCCCAATTTCGTTAACCTCAAATGAAAATTGCCGCTCTTATTGTGCTTATATCTGAATAAACATATATACGGGGTGTCCGGATACACATGGCTTCTGGGAGAGCGTTAAAAAGGGGTTTTATGAAAAAAAGTTCAATGTAAACCCCCCCTAATTTAAATCAAAGAATTTGATGGTGTAGTTTGAAATGCATTTGGATATACTCGTACAGGGTGCCCCTAACAGAACCTAAGTTTGTTATTTCAAATGAGTACCCCTATTTTTTATTTCAGATTCGTAATCTACGCAAAATTTGAAGTCGATTTGATTTTTCATATGACCATTTTTGAAAACTTTAAAAAATGTCAAATATTTGCGTTTTTCGCGCAAAAATCCGTTAAAATCGACCTAAGAGACTCATTTTTTTAAAAATTCCACCTCTTTTGTTTCGGAGATTTCAACTATCACCAATTCAGGCGTCTTCGCGTTCTTCATCACGAGATGTCGTCGCTAACGGCCTTTTTTCAAGTTAGAACCCAAATGTCTTAATTCAGAACTGAAAATTAACGATTTTTCTTTTTGATGCTCAACTACAAAAGACGCTGTAGCTCTTTCAAATTTGATGGTCAAAAAGAAAAATTCCTTTCAAAATACTGCTAATTTTCATTTCTGAAATAAAAATTGGGGTTGACAAAAGGCCGTTTGCGACGACATCTCGTGATGTCTGCATCATTCTGATGAGAAGATGCTTGAATTTCTGATAGTTGGAATCTCCGAACCAAAAGAGGTGGAATTTTTTAAAAAAATGAATCTCTTAGGTCGATTTTAACGGATTTTAGCGCGAAAAACGCAAAAATTTGACATTTTTTAAAGTTGTCAAAAATGGTCGTATGAATAGTCAAATCAACTTGAAATTTTGCGTAGATTACGAATCTGAAATAAAAATAGGGGTTTTTTAATTGAAATAACAAAATTAGGTTCTGTTGGGGGTACCCCGTATATCCAAATGTATTTTAAACTACACCATCAAATTCTTTGATTTAAATTAAGGGGGGTTTACATATAACTTTTTTTCATAAAACCACTTTTTAACGCTCTCCCAGACGTATGCCATGTGTATCCGGACACCCCGTATATATTTATTCAGATATAAGCACGATACCCTGCACATAAAAATCAAAATTTGTGAATTTCAATCAATTCTTTGACAAAAAACAAGGGGGTTTACATTTAACTTTTTTTCAATAGTTCAGAAAAGTGGTAATCCACATCTTCTGAGCCTAAACATCTCCAACCATTTATCGTATGAAATTAACAACTTTGTTTTATTTTTAGGATATCAACTTTTATCCAGCTGGAGCCCTCCCGGACTTTGTCTACCTTTCTGATGCGCCTGATTCTGACGACTTCATGATCATCGAGCGCCCGAACAATTGTCCTGCAAACTATTTCTCCGAAGACGACGAAGATGATGATGAAGAATAAATAATATAATTGTATATAAGACGTACTGCATTTTGTGAATAATATTTTATATCGTACTAATTTATAATATACAAAAAATTTTTAAATGTAAAAATGTTTCTGTCTTCTTAACAATTCCTTTCTACTAAATATTTATGACCACAACTGAATTTGTGGGTAAGCGATCAGAAGGCTATATCTCTTTCTAAAACCGCATTGCTAATTTGGCGACTTGAGCTTCAAAAAGAATTTTTATGGATCATCTAGTTTATAATTATTAATTACCATCATAAACGAAAGAATATTAAAATTTTGATAGCCTATTTCAGAAAATGGTCAATGTTATCTTTTACCAGTATTGAATTGGGCCGAAACGACTGTTTTTCTATAAGTACATTTTACTGAGCTGAATAAAATAAACAATTTGATACCAAAATTTTTGCTTGGCAGCGCGGCCAAAATTAAATTAAGACTTTTAGCTAAATATCATTTTGTTAAAATAATTAGTTTCATATTTAAAAAATAGGTAGATTTCGAATTCTACCTAAAAAGCCCAGTTCAATACACAGATTTAGCAAATACGCATGTTAAAAAAGAAAGATATTTTCATATCTTTAAGGGTTGAATCTGGAAATTTCTGAAGGCCAGCGACCTTTTTGGGGAAAAACGCTCTTTTTAACTTCTTCTAATAACGTTATTTTTGACCAATTAGTGCGACAATTTCGTCAAAAGACACCTTAATCCTTCCGAAGCCTTCTTTTGTTTGATTGCACCCTTTTAATATTTTGAATGCCGGCGCAGGTAGAGAAAAGAGAATGGCAATTTTCCCGATATGAAAGCCTGACCCCTTGGATTTTCCCGTTTCAACCGTTTTTATTAAAAAAAAATTATCAAACTTATTAATTTTTTTACTTTTCAAATTTTTCTCATTTTTCATGGCAGTCATGGCATCTTGGCGAAGGTCCCCGACCGGAGCTAAATGAGAATTTTCTTGACCGAGAGGAAATGAAGCATAATAAATTTAATAAGCAATTTTTTTTTAAAGCAAAGCAGGAGTAAAATAAATAAATAATTTAATAAAAAGTAAACATCGGATACATTGGTAAATGGAATCTCCTTTCTGCCAAACGTAAAACGGCAAACAAAAAAACTTAAAATACAAACTTTAGACAGAGAGATCTCCACCGTTTTTATAATATTTCAACCTTTTCATAATATTTGCGACACGAAGATTCTGTAATTATTCCGTTAAGGGGATAGTGGAACTAGGCATCCGACAGAGAGGGAAGATAGCATTAGAGAGAGAGAGAAGTTCAAATTTTAGGCCCCTCTAGCTCTGTCAAATATCATCCGATTTTAATTTTGAAAAGTGATTTATTTATGTTACAACATTTTGAATAGCTGTAGGCAGCAAAATTATAATTTTTCCGGCCGGAAAACGGAAAATTTTCTCGGAAAATTTTTCTTAATTAAAAATTCAAAAATGTCTCTAAGCACCAGGTATCGCAAAAATTACAGAATCCAAATCTGTTTTCAAAATTCAAATCGGTTGAAAACTCGCGTCCGAAACCGTAGAATCGGCAAACTTCAAAGGAAAAATGCAAGCCGTCCACCGTCTATGATTCCTTCCTCACTCCTCTACTTTTCAACATCTTGACTCTCGGAAATTTTTTTACTTCCGTAAAGAAGTTATTGCGATACCCTCGACGTCGGGTTTTTGGGGAAGGGTCTTCCAGACCCCGGAGGGTCAAATCGAATATTGATCTTTACCGATATCAACTTTGTCTGTGGTGCCGGCCGGCCGTAGCATTTTTTTCCGGAACACTTTACGGCCACAGTTTTCATCCGATTTTCACCAAATTTTTACACAAATTTCTTGAAGAAGAATGTAAGAGGGGGATTTTTGAATTTCGAAAAAATGGCGGAGATATGTCTGTTTTAAATTTTAAAAAATTCGCTGCGGCCGAAACGTTAATCCGATTTTCACCAAATTTTCACCAATTACTCCTTATATTTTTTAAGAATTTTGGTGCAAAAAAATTGCCACTTTTTAATTATTAATTTTTTTTAGTAGGGAGTAATTTCGTACTTCTACCCTTTACGAGAGGCACATCCCTAGGCCAAAGAGCCCATTATTTCTACCTTGACACTTAGAAAATTTTTCGAAAAGTACTGGTTTGAAGAGCTTCCAACAAAAACTTCCTTAAAGAGAAGTATCTATATAGGAGGGGGAAGTATATGGGAGGGGAAGTATAACGGAGTGGGAAGTATGTGGGAGGGGAAGTATAACGGAGGGGGAAGTATAACGGAGTAGGAAGTATATGGGAGGGGAAGTATAACGGAAGGGGAAGTATAAAGAACGGGGAAGTATAACAGAGGGGAAAGTATAACAGAGGGGAAGTATAATGGAGGGGGATGTATAAGGGAACGAAAGTATAAAGGAAGGGGATGTAGTAGGGAGGGAAAGTATAAAGGAGAATTTTCCAAGTTTGTTTTTTCGAATTTTTTTTTCGAAAAATTTTCTAAGTTTTTTTTTTTTTCGAAAAATTTTCTAAGTTCTTTTTTTTTGAAAAATTTTCTAAGTTTTTTTTTCCGAAAGATTTTGTAAGTTTTTTTTGTCCTTTTTGTGATGCCCAGGATGGGGGTGTTTGATGGAAGACATCTGGCAACACTGCATTGCTTGCGGACGCTTCCATTTTTCCTTTGAAGTTTGCCGATTCTACGGTTTCGGACGCGAGTTTTCAACCGATTTGAATTTTGAAAACAGATTTGGATTCTGTAATTTTTTGCGATACCTGGTGCTTAGAGACATTTTTGAATTTTTAATTAAGAAAAATTTTCCGAGAAAATTTTCCGTTTTCCGGCCGGAAAAATTATAATTTTGCTGCCTACAGCTATTCAAAATGTTGTAACATAAATAAATCACTTTTCAAAATTAAAATCGGATGATATTTGACAGAGCTAGAGGGGCCTAAAATTTGAACTTCTCTCTCTCTCTAATACTATCTTCTGTCTCGCTAAAAAACTCCTCACTTGACACGGACTTTCCCCTTAAAATCGAATGATTTTCCGGAAGTTTCCCGCGATTTTTCGCCCAAGGGAAACCATCTAGTATCACTTCATGGAGAACTGAAGATGAAAAATTTGTGAGTTTAATTTGGCTATATTATGATCATTTCTTATAATTAAAAATTCTTTTACTTAAAAAATTGAGAAAAACTACTGATTACTAAATAAAAACTTAGTTTCGGAGATGAAAACTTAAAAAAGTTTGATGAAAAAAATTGCTTTTCGCTCACAGAAAAAAAAGTTAATCCTAGATTTCCGGGCAAAAAAGTAGTTTCTAGACTCTAGAGAGTCAAGAGGAAAAGATCGATGAAAACACCCCAAAAATAGGCGAGAAAGGGCTTTTGTAGCTGAAAACTGAGAAATACATATTCAAAACAGTCTAATAACAAGCTCATGATCAAAAAAGTTGTTAACTTCCTTAAAGAAGTTATTTTTGAATGTTCTCAAGTTTGTTGAATTTACTATCAAAGAATTAACCAATAATAGAAAAAGAAATGACTGTGATAACGGGTATCTCACGACGCGTTTCGGCTTAAAAAGCCTCGTCAGGTAAGCTATTCCCTCTATCACTGTCATTTCTTCCTCTATTATTGGTTAATTCTTTGAGAGTAAATAAAGAAGTTATAGTAGGTAGTATAACGAAGAATGGTCATAAATACGGCAATTTTTACTTTTTTGACCGAGCTTTCGGAAATTTTATTTCCATCATCAGGATCTATGAACATCCAATTATTAATATATTACATTAAAAAAATTTTAAAATTACCTTAAAAGTATGTTTTAGAAGTTAAAATGACATTTTTTAATAAAAACGAGGAAATAAAATTTTTTAAAAATATTTAAACACATGGTCCGCTTTTTATATAAACAAAGAAAACCTTGAATTAACAGGTGACTAGAGGCAATTATTAATTTAGATTTTAACGTTTTTTTAACCATGCAAATTTTAAAATAACCATTTATATAAATTATCAACATTTTTTATAACAATTTTTAACAATAAAAGACTATGGAAACAATATTTTTAATAAACTATTTATAACTCAACAACTATAACTTCCCGCCTTAATTTAAATTTAATAATCCGTGATAAATTGTGTTGAAACCAAGTAAATCCGTCTGTTTATTACATGCATATTGCTCCCTATATATAAACATTTTTTCTTTAAGCCGTCGACGATTAACATTCTGTTCCTTACAAAGGATTTTTGGTGAAGACAGGTTGAAAGTATGATTTTTCTCCAAAACGTGCTGTGAGAGTCCGGTTCCATTTCGACTAGGGTTCCTACAATCCAAGCTATGTTGGTACATTCGGTTTTTAATCTTTGAATTGTCTCCCCAATGTAGGTTACTTTACATATCGCATTGTTATGGTCATGGTCACCTCCTTCACAGCACACTTTGTATACCAGGCCCGATTCATTAAGTTTATCTTCTTTATCTTTCAATTTGGTATGCAAAGATGACATCTTATTTTATACTTATATGTAATCAATATGTCAGGGAGCTTATTTTTAAATAGGAACTTTAGTTTTTTTGATATTTCAGGTACATATGTTATAGAGCTAAAATATTTTGTGACATTCATATTTTGGACGGTATTTATATTATCAACATTCGAATTTGCAGTCAGGTACATGTTAATTAATTTTGAGATCAAATATTTAGGGTAACTATTTTGACTTAATATATTAATTATGGTTCTTTTAGCATTTTCTTTTTCATCTTCACTACTGAGAGTTAATACTCTTCGGATGAGATTGTTTGCACAATTTATTTTAAGGGAAATTGCATGGGATGATCTAAAATCGAAAAATCTTCCACTATTTACTTCTTTTGTGTACCATTCAGTTGTTAACGTTCTGTCCCCCTTTCTTTTTATCTTGACATCCAAAAAAGGTAAAGAACCATCTATTTCGTTTTCAACGGTGAATTGCAGTTTTGGATGATAAGCGTTGAAGGTGTTAAGGACTAGATCTATTTTATCTATAGGGAGTATCAAGAAAAGATCATCCACATATTTACAGAGGCATTTTAACTCAAAAGGATTGTTTCAACTAATCAATCACCTTTTGAAAATTTATCAAAATGGTTCAAACCAAAACTAAAGGTTTTCCTTCATGATTCAAAATATGATGTCGAAAATTCAATGGCTTTCAAACATAAAATTCAATCATTGGTTCTAGAAGAAGATGAAAGATTGGTTTCATTTGATGTACAATCACTGTTCACTAACGTTCCTCTTAATGTGATAATATATATAATAATTCAACGGTGGAGTGAGGTTGAGGATGACATAGGGTTGCCTTTAGAAACGTTTTTAGAAATTTTAACTTTCACGAGCATGAAGGGTTATCTAAGTGCAATGGGAAAAACATACCTACAGATTGAAGGAGTTGCCATGGGAGGGATATTATCACCGTTACTTGCAGGGTTAGTAATGAATGACCTGCTTGATTGGTCAATTGCCCAAATTCCTTTTGAGTTAAAATGCCTCTGGTCTTTTATACATCGATGGTCACCTGTTAATTCAAGGTTTTCTTTGTTTATATAAAAAGCGGACCATGTGTTTAAATATTTTTAAAAATTTTTATTTCCTCGTTTTTATTAAAAAAATGTCATTTTAACTTCTAAAACATACTTTTAAGGTAATTTTAAAAATTTTTTAATGTAATATATTAATAATTGGATGTTCATTGATCCTGATGATGGAAATAAAATTTCCGAAAGCTCGGTCAAAAAAGTAAAAATTGCCGTATTTATGACCATTCTTCGTTATACTACCTACTATCATCTTATTGGTCGATATTATCTAAAAACAACTTTAAAAGAAGTTATAGTGATACCCTCGACGTCGAGTTTTTAAGGAAATTCAATCTTTCAGTTAAGTCGACATACGGTTTGAAAAAAAATTGAGAAAACCATCCGGCCAACTAAACCAATTTTTATTTAGGTATTTCATCAATAAATTTTTCTTTGAAAACGTGTGTATTTTCATTTAAAGCTACAACAGTTGATTTTGATTGCCTACTTACTGCAAAAGTTCCTTTTTGTAAAAAGACTCCTAGAAATTCCAAAAAATTAGTTTTTTTTATGATCATACCTATTATAAAATATGTAAGAGTGAAACATCTGATTCAATTTGAACACATTCACACATTTTGTTTTGCTTAATGGTAGGTATATCATAAATTTTGGTTTTATAAAAGTTTAATACCTTTTGTTTCGGCTTATAAAATTATGGTATCAAATTCATAAACGTTGCTTGCCTGTTAAAAACATGAATAAAAATTATGATAAAACATCAAAAAAAGATTAAATAAAATAAAAGATTAAAAAGGGCTCACGCTAACGCCCCCCCCCATGGCTGGCCACTTAGCCATTGCCCCCCATCACCCAAATTTTGCTTGGTTGAATTGGTAACTTGACCATTTTTTTTTATTGCACTAAATGAAAGAGGAGAGAATATTAAAAACAATGCCGTTTGAATTTTTTTCCTGCGATAAAAAATGGATTTTTAATGATTTTTGAAAATTGAATTTTTGCCGAATTGATAAGAAAGTTTTTTCTGGGGAGTGGGGGTGATGACGTCACCCCTGCCGAATCATAGATGACATGAATGTAAAGCCTTCCTTTTGGCGCCCATGGATATTGTTTATACGTTTTATTTATTATATTTTACGCCATGGTGAGATACAAATATTGCTTTGTTCCGATGTGCCGGAACACCACTATTTCAACTCCGGAGAAGTTGTTTATTACGGTAAGTTGTTATTAAATACCTAATATGTACATTTTGTCCTAGTCAATTTTTCATTTTGTTACTTATAATTTTCTAAGGTTCCACAAGATCGTAATACTGCTAAAAAATGGTTCAGTGCTGTAAGACGGGATACTACGTCTCAACCTTTGTCTTACAAATCGGTTTTTTTTTGTTGTGAAGACCATTTTGATGTAAGAAGGCGTGATGTTTGCAAGAAATGATTTAAATATTACTTACTTACATCAATGTTCTAACATTTTAGTAATAAGTGATATAAGAAGGTATAAAATAAGTAAGTATACTTTAACTCAAACCTAGGCACTTCTTTTATAACTTCATAAAATTATTACACTTAACTGAACCTAACCTAGTTGTTTAATTTTTCCTTATTTCTTTAAAAAAAAAATGAAAATAAACTTTAAGGAACATCATGACTTTCTTTGAGAAGAACGTAACTATTAAATTTTAATGGATAAATTTTAAAAACAAACTTTCAAACAAAGAAGCACTTACTTTTCTATTTTTGCCCCTTGGCCCCCGGAGTAAACGCAATTTATAAATTCGAAAACGGCGAATTCGGACAAAGACGGCAAATTATCTGAAGACGCAATCACAAATCCTTCGCGTACCATGTTTATTTGAATAAAGAGTCCAAAAAAACTACTAATATTAAGTTTCTTCACTGCTTCAAGCACGGGAGGAACCAAAACCAGTAGAACGCTCGGCAGGGGTGACGTCACGTCCCCCGCACCGCCCATCGGACATTTCTTATCACTAGCCAAATTTCAAAAATTCATTAAAAATCCATTTTTCAACGTAGGAAAAAAATTCAAACGGCATTGTTTCTTATTTTTTCCCCTCTTTAATTTTATATAAAACTTATGGGGAAAATTTTCTAAGGAAAGTTCCTAAATTAGGAATGTGGTCTGATCCGCCTTAACGCCCCCAGTAACTTCCCAGCGCCCCCGTTGAGAATCACAGTGATAGACTAATAGATTTACCTAAATTCTTGGCAGCTTCTGGCAGACCGTTTTTCATAGAGAGACATTTTTTATAGATAGGGGGGAAAACTTTTTAATATCTTTATTAAATTTTGATGGCGTTTATATTCCGCTATACAGGGTGTCCGGAAACACATGGCAAGCGTCTGGGAGAGCGTTAAAAAGTGGTTTTACGAAAAAAAGTTAAATGTAAACCCCCCTTAATTTAAATCAAAGAATTTGATGGTGTAGTTTAAAATCCGCCTGGATATACAGTGTGTCCCAGACACAACCTAACTTCGTTATTTCAAATGAGAACCCCTATTTTTTATTTCAGATTCGTAATCTACGCAAAATTTCAAGTAGATTTGAGTACTCATATGACAATTTTGGACAACTTTTAAAAAATGTCAAAATTTAGCGTTTTTTGCGCTAAAATCCGTTAAAATTGACCTAGGAGACTCGTTTTTTTTAATTCCACTTATTTTTTCCCGAAGAATCCAACTGTCTCAAATTTGAGCATCTTCGCATTCTGCATCACGAGATTTCGTCGCTAATGACCTTTTTTCAAGTTTAACTCCAAATTCCATACTTCAAAAATGGAAATTAGCGATTTGTTGACGGAATTTTAATTTTTGATGCATAAACACAAAAGACGCTGTAGCTGTTTCAAAATTTGTGGTCCGAAAGAAAAATTCCTTTCAACAAGTGCTAATTTTCATTTCTGAACTAAAAATTTGGGTTCTAACTTGAAAAAAGGTCATTAGCGACGAAATCTCGTGATGCAGAATGCGAAGATGCTCAAATTTGAGACAGTTGGATTCTTCGGGAAAAAATAAGTGGAATTAAAAAAAAACGAGTCTCCTAGGTCAATTTTAACGGATTTTAGCGCAAAAAACGCTAAATTTTGACATTTTTTAAAAGTTGTCCAAAATTGTCATATGAGTACTCAAATCTACTTGAAATTTTGCGTAGATTACGAATCTGAAATAAAAAATAGGGATTCTCATTTGAAATAACGAAGTTAGGTTGTGTCTGGGAGACCCTGTATATCCAGGCGGATTTTAAACTACACCATCAAATTCTTTGATTTAAATTAAGGGGGGTTTACATTTAACTTTTTTTCGTAAAACCACTTTTTAACGCTCTCCCAGACGCTTGCCATGTGTTTCCGGACACCCTGTATATTTGGATAACCAATAATTGAGGAAGAATGGAGGAAAACTTCTCATTTCGGCCTAAACTCTCCAAAAGCAGGACTTTTTGATTTCATAACATCGGGGAAAACGACCTGAAAATCAAGACATTTAATCACGGGCGAAAAAGCTTTGAAATTTGATAAAATTAAATAAAAAAATCTAACAAATCAATAGGTAACCGGAATGAAAATTATGGCGACGTCCCCTTCACCCGCAACTCTTCGTCTATACCTGCGATTTGTGATTTTCTTAATACGAAGGGCTTTTTCCCACAAGTCATTTCTCTGGCAGAAACCAAACCACCAACACCTCTCTCCTTCGGGTAAAAAATTTTTTTAACATAAAAATGGAGAAGCTTGGTGCAGAAAAAGGAAATGCGTTGGAGACGAAGATGTCCACGGAGGATCCTAAAGATACTTTTTCTTCCAAGTCGGCGGATGATATGGAGGTAAAAGAATGATACTTTTTGTTCTGTGTGATCAAAAATTAATAATTTTTTTTTTTTCAAAGATTGATGTCGTCGGGTTAGATTCAGAGCCTAGCAGTAAGGAGTCTCAAGATGGGGCGATATCTTCTTTCTTATTGGATAAGCCCGAATCTGACGAAGAGGTAAGAGATACTTTTTTATTGCGTGTGTAGGTGATACTCTAGAATAATCAAGAGAGCTCGCAAAAATGTCTTTAAATGCACAAAAACATGGAAGATACGCCACTAGCACCGTTTTTTGGCTCAGAAACAAGGGTGTTAGACGATTTTGTCTTTTATTTTCTTTTTGTATAATGATAGGAACCGGGAAAAACACCACGTGATTTTTCGGCCCAGAAATTAAAAATTTTAAAATCAACTTTGTGATCGGTTTTTCAGTCAGTTAACCGGTTATTGACGTCTTAACCGATCCTGCCTATAGACGAACACCCTTCCTAACCTTTTTGTCATCCAATCATATGTCATTTCACAATCTGTTATCTCCGATACATCGATGTCTGTGATTCACCCGGTTACCTTGTACAGCCGCTAGGGTATTCGAGAATTCCGAAATTTCCTTCAAGATGAAAGGCCAATTTTAATTCCCATAAACGAATCCTTTCTTTGACATTCAGATCGTTTGTTATCCGTTATTCGTCATCCATTTTCGCTTTTGTCGAAAGAAGATTTGCTATCAAGAAAATTTGCTTGAAAGTTTTTAAATCAAATGGCCATTTAATAGCGTTCACAATTTTGGCAAGGAAGACTTTTTGATCCAGGTGATTATATGAATATCTCTATTATTATTGTTAATTCAATTTTATGGTTTTTATGATTGATGAGCACAATGCGGTTACTCTTCGTCCATATCGTTTGATTTTTTTAGATAATTAAAACAAAGGGGTTATGAATTAAGAGTTTATTTGTTAGAAATGATGTTTTTCAAAATGATATTGATTTTT
This sequence comes from Orius insidiosus, assembly GCA_014119065.1. Classification (NCBI taxonomy): domain Eukaryota; kingdom Metazoa; phylum Arthropoda; class Insecta; order Hemiptera; family Anthocoridae; genus Orius; species Orius insidiosus. The sequence goes on from JACGAQ010000253.1 coordinate 60,297, forward strand.
ATGTTGTAGGTACCCTGCTCTACGACTGTTTCCATAATGAGCAGCACTAAAGTGGCTGAAAATGAAAACCCAGCTGGCCCTTCGTTGAAGAATGAAGACAATAAAGAAGAAATCGAGCGGCCTTCTTCGCCCGACCCGCCTTGTGCCATTTGCCTCAGCGAGCTTACCAACAAATCTTATACGGATTCATGTCTTCATACTTTCTGCTTCGACTGCCTTAAAGAATGGGCGCAGGTAAAACTGAAAGTTCTTCAGTAGCAGGAGCTATAGCCTTTTTTGTAGATCAAAGCAGAATGTCCATTATGCAAACAACGGTTTACGACGATAATTCATAATATACGATCAATGAATGATTATGATGAGCATCGTATTAACCCAGTTTCTGGACTTGTTCCCTCCAGGTTCTATGATATGCTTATAGATCCTGCCAGCTTCCGAAGATACATTCAGTAAGTATTTTAACCTCAAAAAGGAAGTTATTTGATACTCTTCATGTAAGAGACGTCCAACCTTATATAGGGTGTCCCAACTATAGTGGACCAGCGACTTTACAGCAAAGCATTTACTCCTAGAAAAAAAAGTTAAGTGTAAGCCCCCTTATTTTTGGACAAGGAATCGACTGTGGGTTCACACTTAATTTTTTTTTGTTTAGGACTAAATGCTTCGCTGTAAATTTGCTGGTCCTCTCCAGTTAGGACATCCTGTGTATTCATATTCAGGTTTTAGATTTATGAATTTGAATATGCACAACTTGGTTTTAATGATTGAAACAATTTTTTTAGGCCTGGAAGGTTTCGAAGATCGCAGGGAAGCTTTCTGTATCTCAGCGATGCTCCGTTGATTCCTTCTTATGCTGTTTTGCCGACTTCGATTGAATTCAGAAGGGCCATTTATCATGAAGGTCTTTGGGTTCGACCAAATCGAAGTAATAGGCAGAGAGAGTGCTCTCCTGAGTTCTACAGGTACTTACATCATCTTCTTGTTCTTCAATTAATGTTTCATTTTGTAGAAATAATGAAGCTCAAACTCATCGGTTGTTACCTTGGCTTAGTCGAGAGTTAGCGTACTTCGACGTCAGTATGAATGTTCATTCGCTCTGTGATCAAATAATGTTTACTTTCCATCCGATTACTGGCTCATTTTCGAAATCACATTTAATGTACGTTGGCCCTCGGACTGACACTTTTTGCATGAATTTTATAACTATTTCTCCGGAGCCGACGATGCAAATTATGATTTTAACGCTGAATATTCTACTATTAACAGTAGTCGACTCCGTAATCGTCCTTTTATGTTTAATAATCTCCGGTCCCTAAATGGGGGTCCTCAGTTCAACAGCATTTTGGTAATTAATTTGGATTATGTGAACTTTTTGTTTTAATTTTTGGTTTAGTCGACTAGTAGGATTCCAACTATACAACCTGATGTTTTTTTTTGTCCGACTCGTCCAGCAGCTCCGATGTGGAACCGTCATGCCACAGCATGAGGTACTTCAGCAATCTTTCGGTTCTAATGTGAGGATTCCCAAACTATATAGCAAGTGGGTCCCACTCCCGATTGGGAAATCCCGATCCTGTTAAAACGTAAATGACTCAAAAAATGAGCTCTGGAATTATTAGTTCTCAAGATTTTGAGGTTTTCCTAAAAAGCAATAAACCAGTTTTTCAAGTTTTTGATCTGAAATTTCATGTCAGTTCTTATTCACATAGAGACGCTTCTTCTGGAATTTTTTCAGCCAAATTGGAGTAGGGGCCAAATTGTACTGCTCCTTTCGGTGTTATCAAAAAACTTTCCATAAATTAAAAGTTCCATTTTTTCAACTTCCCTCGAACCCCAATAAATAAAGCCATTGATGTATTTGTAATATTTATTTCATTTAAGGTCATTACGTTAGATGACAGCGATAGCAGTTTGCCGGCAGCGGAAATTGCGTCGAGTTCTAACAAGTGACTGTTGAAGACATTTATGCTAACCCGCAACCATCAACTTCATTTGAACAGTAAGTTTTATGTCTTTTTTTAATTTCGTTATAATCTCATTTTTACAGCGAGAGTCGCATACCTCTGATTGTTCTTTCTTCTTCTTCCTCGATGTCCTGCTCGTCTTCACCTTCTTTATCTTCATCGACTGAAGACTCGTCTCCAAGACACAAAAGAAAATCGCGTAGTTCCAAAAAGCACAAACGAAAAACGAAACGATCCCACAGTCCTTCTCCCAAACGAAAACGCCACGAACGAAAAGCTATCGCTCAAAATCGAAAAAGTCAAAGAAAAACGACAAAGAAAACAAAGACGTCTACCAACACGAACGGAGACATAGTCTTTCGAGTTCCGACGAAGACGTTCCTAGGAGCTTCCAACTCAGAAGTGTCGTCCATATTTGCAACAAAAATCCCTTAAAGGTTGAAACAGACTCCTCTCTCGACAGCGATTTTTGAATCTGGTCCTTTTTCTCTTCATCTCGTACCATTGCTAGTTCAAAGTACTTATTTCCAACATCAAAAATTTAATATTATAAATATTAATCTTTCCTTTATTGCTTGAGTAGAACTGGGACCACGTTTCAATGCTGTACATATTTGTAAATAATGAAAATAAAATTATTTAAGAAATTTTGTTCTTCATTAACCTTTAGTCCTGCAAACTATCTACACCTAAGGCCTGTATTTGTAAACTTGTCTTGAAAATCTCCTTTCCTTAAGAAAAAGGATACCTTGAACATCCATTTTTTGTTCCTTAACTTAAGACTTTTAAGTGAAATCAAGGATCAAGCCAATGAGAACCCTCGGTTCGAGAATTCCTTAAGATCTTTTAATTGCCACCTTGAAAAACCAAATCGAAAGTCCCTTTATAAAGTAACAGATCACTTCCAAGTGAGTCTGTTCAAGGCATACTTTTGGTTAAGGAAAGGAGAGTTTCAAGGAACGTTTAAAATTACGGGCCTAAGTGAAGTCTGCCAATGCGCCCTCCGTTTCCTTTGTGTACTTCACACTCACTTCAAGGGAGGTTCATAAAAACGAAATAACGACAAGGAAGGATTTTCAAGGAAACCTTGAAAAAAAGCCACGTTTATCGGGTCTAATCAGCTGCAAATATTTCTAAATAAAAGGAAATATATTTTTAAAATTTCCGTCCTTCTTCTTCATCTGCAGGAGGATCGTCCAGATTGTTAGGCCTTGTCAAATGTTCGGCTCTCTGGCGAAAGCTAATATTTCTCAAGTTCATCACTTCGATTTTCATCTGGTCAACGGGTTCCGAAGTGAAACGTTTCCTCCTCGACTTTTTCGGCTGAAGGCGACAATTCGGCGAAATTTTCACCGATAGAACTTTACCTCTAAAATAAAGAATATTTAAAAAAGAAATTAAAATTAATCTTAAATTCTATGATTATTTTAAATCCTATAGTTCACAATGCTTTTCACCCCTCTACTTAAAAAAAAAAATTCAAATGATAAATTCATTTTAAAATTTAAAAACCATATGGAAATTAAGCTTTGTGGTAAATTGAAATAAAAAATTTAAATGCTTTCAACAGTGTCAAAGGTAAGTTTTTTGTTGTTCTAAATTAAAAATTTTAAATTTTTTAAGGCGTTCTCATCGACGAAAGTCGCTGTGTCGGAGGCGGTCGCGGCAACAAAATTGTCGTCGAAAATCTCCGAAGTTTCAGAAAAAGCGGAGCCGCCAGCTGACGTCTGCGAGTTAAAAGAAGTCATCTTAAATTCGGAAAAATGCGAAAATAAGACGACCGAAGTTAAAAATATTCCAAAAGAACCAGAAGCTAGTCCAGTCAAACCAAAATTGGAGATAAATGATATGTCCCAACAGATAAACAAGCTCAACGTCAAGCTGCCTGTCTGGCAAATCAAAATTTCAGATTTTTTGCAGAAGGTTCAAGATGTGAATACTAAAATTCAGAAAAAATAACTTCTTTCATCTTAAATAAGGTTTAATAAAAAAATTTTTTGTGCGTAAGGTTTTTTTATTTAAGGAGGCAAGTTTGATATGAGTTGTTGAATTTTATTTAATACAATTTCATTAGGGCAAAGGCAAGATTGGGAAGTGTAGGGAGGGTCGATGGTTAAAATTGAGCAGCATTTGAGCACATCGCCATCTTCTTCCACAGGAATTAAGTTACGCTCAAGCCAACTTTTTAAGCGCTTCTTCGCCTCGGGATCAACATGAATTTTTTCGCTCTGAAAAAGATCATTCGCTTCTCCATCGCCGACTATCACCATCGATTTCACCGCATGGCCAAAAACGAGATCCAAAGAAGTTTTTCCTTCATCTTTGTTCACAAGAATCACACTAAAAAAAATTTATAATTTTCATAATTAATATACAACTACCTTTCAGAAACAGGATCTATTGTGTAGACATTTCCTTGAAAAGTTTCATTCCCACGAGTCAAAATTTTGACATTTTTATTTAAATAATTGAGCAACTCAAGCGGATCATTTTGATAGACTTTTGCTTCGGTAAAATTCATAATAATTCATGTAAAAAGTCAACAGTGAAGACGTAAATAAACAAAATAACCTAAGTTTGGTTACAAGTGAGATAACAGCGAGAAAACTGACAATCACGCCGTTTTTATTAAGACATTTCCTTGAAAAGTTTCATTCCCACGAGTCAAAATTTTGACATTTTTATTTAAATAATTGAGCAACTCAAGGGATCATTTTGATAGACTTTTGCTTCGGTAAAATTCATAATAATTCATGTAAAAAGTCAACAGTGAAGACGTAAATAAACAAAATAACCTAAGTTTGGTTACAAGTGAGATAACAGCGAGAAAACTGACAATCACGCCGTTTTTATTAATAACAATATTTTTTATTCTTTTTATTAATTTTTTAAATTAAATTTAAACACATTGTGATGGAGTTTCCTGGCACAGGAGAACGTTGCTCGGTTGAAAATTGCCGACTTTTAGATTTTTTGCCGGTCCCCTGCGCTCATTGTCAGCTCACGTTTTGTAAAGATCATGCAGCTCCGGATTCTCATGGATGTGCGAAAAGGCCTGACAATATAATCACCGATGATAAAGTACGTTTAGGAATATATAAATTTTTTTTAAAAGGATTTTGCCAAGGAAGCTGCTGTTTCCAGGTTCTGCAGTGTCAGCTGCCCTAAGGAGTTGAAGGCTTTGTAGAGATAAGAGAAAGCCACTGAGGTTGGCTAAAGAAAACCTTTTAAAGGCAAAATGGTGCTAAGATTAAATCTGTGCGAATTCTTGTCGCGTAGATCCATGAACATTGGACGCTGCCAAGAGGAGCTTTGAAAACGGGAGCACGGGTACTTCATCTCTCCTCTTTTTCTTACGCCATCAACTCCTTTTGCTGTTTTTATATTCCTAAGTGCTCAAAATAATTAATCAATTTATTTTAGTTGCCAGAGACGATACCGAAACATAAATGTAGTCATGAAGGCTGTCGGACTAAAGATGTCGTCGAAATGCCCTGCGTCGTTTGCCGTCAACATTTTTGCCTTTCACATCGCCACCACGGCTGCATCGACAAAACACCTTCGCAGGAAAAACGCGACAAAGTCCGTCTTCCCAAAGAGCAGTTTAAAAAAGCGAAAGCCGAAACAGACAAAATGGTAAAAAAATAAAATCCATTCATTATTTTATGTTGATTGATTTTTTAGGTTGAAGAACGTCTTCGAACGGCGAAAAATCGAGCGTTGGCGAATAAAATCAAATTGATGAAAATCAATCGACGGCGGTAGGTGACAACCATGTATTGACCAAAGACCGTATTTACTTTTCCGTGGCGCCGCCTCTTCTCGGAAAAGAATTTAGTCAACACAGAAATCTTTTTGTCAAAAACATGGACTTTAGGTAAATGTTTGGACAGCTTTGCCAAAAGTTTAAAATCAAAGAAGGCTACGATACGTCCGGCGAGCCAAAATTGAAGCTTTTCGATTTAGAAGGGAAGCCCATCTGCGGCCCACTTTCCGATCCTATCGCCTCTTTTATGGACTCAGGAATCATCATCGATGGTGATTCTTTAATTTTAGAGTATGTCCCAGACAGCGAAAAGGACAACGAACTTTACGACGCTCTACAAGACAAATCTATTTTGGAAAAATATAAATTTTCATAATTTCTAAATAAATTTTTATAACGGTTAAAAATGGGACTTTTTTCCTTTCCCTTTTCTGCTCAAACTGACTCCACATGTCCCCGAAAAGGTTTCAAATTAACTACACTTCAATGCCATCAATTGAATCCATTTGAAGTTGAGGTAGTCTCGTTTGAGAGTAAGGACGAATAGTTTCTCAAGACTCATGAAGATCACTAATTTACAAGAACGATGTGCCCAAACATGAATATTCATGAATTCAGTTTTAAGATCTTCTGGAAGAATGGATCGTTGATTTTAAATAACAATATCATTTTCTTTTTTATAATAAAATTTTGCTGAGAATTTTGCCAATGTAATGGAATCTCTTAACTTAAAGTAATTTTACTTAATTTTGATCCTTTAATCTAGCCATGCTAGCTTATTTTATCTTTTTTTCATGAAAATTAATACACCCTACATATTCATGAATACGAATACGGTCAACTTATCTTATTCAAAATATTCTAGAAATTCATACAATAAAGTTATAAATTTTAAAAAATTTATATTTATTTGATAGGTAAAAAAAAATTGATCCAAAAAAGATATTGCTAAATATTGCTACTTTTTAAAACATAATTTACTCTAAATTAAAAAAAAAAATCACAAAATTCCAGAAATTTTAAAGTTTTGTAAAACAATTTCTTGAAGTTTTTAATAAAAAGCATAATAAGTTTCTGAAATAGTTAAAAATACAAATTTTAATAAAAATGTATATGAAATACATATGTCTAGAAAGTAGAAATTTAAATAACAATCGTAAACAAAGTATATATTTAATACAATTTATTTATATTTGTAATTTATCACAAAATTAAAAAAAAAAATTTAGGATAAATTCTGTTTTAAAAATTTTAGCCCTTGGAAAACTCTTCTCTTAACAGTATTTGCCCTATTTAAGCCTTTAATCAATACCTTCCATTATTTGAAAATATGGATTTAAAAAAAATTTATTGATCACATTTTTATTTAAAAATAAAGTGAAGTTTTTGAATGATATCGATAGCTTCAAAATTGCTCTGTGCTCATCCGATTGAAGTTTTGCTTTAGTCAGAGCTTTTGAATATGATTCTTATGATTATAAAGTAATTTGGCAATCGGAGGTATTTTTGTAATAATGTTTTTAAATAATTTTTTTTTTTCTTTTTAGTTTATAGGACAGCCGTGCTAAGCCGTGGGTTCTTCCGTGTGTTAAAGAAACAGAATTGTCGATGGCAAAAGATGACTTTTTGAACCACGATATCTTCCGGTTTTGGGTCTTAAATAATTTTTTTTTTCTTTTTAGTTTATAGGACAGCCGATGCTAAGCCGTGGGTTCTTCCGTGTGTTAAAGAAACAAATTGTCGATGGCAAAAGATGACTTTTTGAACCACGAATATCTTCCGGTTTTGGGTCTTGATCAATTCTGTAAAGCAGCGACAGCTCTTTTGTTAGGCGACGATTCCGAAGCGATTTTACAAAATCGAGCGATCGGCGTTCAAACTTTGAGCGGAACAGGAGCGCTTAGAGTCGGAGCTGAATTCCTTTGTCGAATTCTCAAATGCGATACTTTTTACGTCTCGGCACCAACTTGGGGTAATATTTTTTTTTTTAATTTCAAAAAATTAAATATTATTATTTCAGAAAATCACAGATTAGTATTTTTTAACGCCGGATTTAAAAAATGTCGTGATTATCGCTATTGGGATCCTAAAACTAGAGGAATTGATTTCGACGGTAACTTTCTTATTTTATTTTATTTTTTAAATTTAACAATAAATTTTTAGGTTTAATCGAGGATTTATCGAATGCGGAACCCGATTCCGTAATTATTCTTCATGCTTGCGCCCACAATCCGACCGGCTGCGACCCAACGAAAGAACAATGGAAAAAAATCGCAGATGTCGTTGTCGTAAGTTTTTTTTAAATATTAAAATGTTTAATCTAATCATCCTACTCTCTGAATACACAGAAATTTTATCATTTATTTTTGTTTTAAATATTGTAATCAATTTATGACTATCTTAAAGATAAGGTGGAGAATGTTATATAATTTATTATTATTTGAGAATTTTTATTTTTTGGGATTTTAATATTCAAGGTTGCTATTTGGCATGAATTTTTTTTTGGATTTTAAGAAAGTGAGAGTTTGTTTTGCAACTTAAAGCATTGACGTTGTTTAGCCTTGGTTCTTAATTTACTCCCCTCTTCCACTATTTTTTAGCCAGTAATGAATATTCTAAATGTTTATAAAAATAAAACTAAGTTAAAAATTTTAGAAATCTTAATCTATTACAGAAATATTTAAAATAAAATTTAGCAAAATATTAGAGAAATCGAGCCATAGCTGGGAGTCTACCACCCCTTAGAAAGTTCTTCTTTGCCAAAAAAACTAAAAAAAAAAAAAAAAAAAACAAAAAAAAAAACCAATTTTTCGACCCCAATTTTAAATCCCTTCCCTCTGCTTCGAAGTAATTTTGAAGCCAAAAAAACCAAGGAGAATAGATTTTAGACTTTTGAAATTTTTTCGGCCTAAAATGGCAATATTATGTCATTTTCCACCACTTAGCAGTAATTTTGAGGCCAAAAAACCTAGAAAAACGAATATTTCCACCACTTAGCAGTAATTTTGAGGCCAAAAAACCTAGAAAAACGAATATTTTCACACCTAGCAGTAATTTTGAGGCCAGAAAACCAAGAAAAACAAATATTTTCACCACTTAGTAGTAATTTTGAGGCCAAAAAACCTAGAAAAACGAATATTTCCACCACTTAGCAGTAATTTTGAGGCCAAAAACATAGAAAAACGAATATTTTCACCACTTAGCAGTAATTTTGGGGCCAAAAAACCTAGAAAAACGAATATTTTTACCACTTAGCAGTAATTTGAGGCCAAAAAACCTAGAAAAATCAATATTTTTACTACAGTTTTAAGTATTTTTCCACCGCTTAGGAGTAATTTTGAAGCCACAAAAACAAACAAAGAAGAATAGATTTTAGGCTTTTAAAAATTTTTTGGCCTAAAATGGAATTTCATGTCATTTTTCACCACTTAGCAATAATTTTGAGGCGAAAAAACCTAGAAAAACGAATATTTTTACTATAATTTTTAGTATTTTTCCACTGCTTAGGAGTAATGTTGAAGCCAAAAAACCAAGGAGAATAGATTTTAGGCTTTTAAAATTTTTTTGGCCTAAAATGGCAATTTTATGCCATTTTCCACCACTTGGCAGTAATTTTGAGGCCAAAATTCCAAGAAAAATAGATTGCCCAAAAACGGACATTTAATGTTGCTTTTTGACGCCTAGGAGCGTTTCTGACATTTGGCCATATTACATACTTTTATTACTTATTTTATTTTTTGAAATAAAAACTGTTTAATTATTGTTTTTTGTTTCTATAGGAAAAAAATCTGATTCCATTTTTTGATTCTGCTTATCAAGGATTTGCGACAGGAGATCCTGAAGCGGATGCTTGGGCTGTGAGATATTTTGCCAGCAGAGGACTTGAATTTCTTTGCGCTCAGTCGTTTGCCAAAAATTTTGGCCTTTACAGTAACTATTTTTTCCCCTCATTTACAAATTTTATGTTTTGTTCAACAGATGAACGTGTTGGAAATTTGACTTTTGTCTTTTCAACGCCAGAAGTTATACCGCAAGTGAGGTCTCAAGTCACTTTAATTATCCGTGGTATGTACTCGAACCCTCCAAACCACGGAGCTAGAATCGTCGCGAAAATTTTAGGCGACCCCACCTTAAAAAGAAGCTGGTAAATATTTGGAACTTTTTTTTCTGTTTATTAAGTAATATTGTAGGAAAGATTGTATTAAGACGATGGCCGGAAGGATAAAGGATATAGATCACTTCTTCGGGATAAACTCGAAAAAAACGGAGCCGCCGGAAAATGGGATCATATAACCACCCAAATCGGAATGTTCTCCTACACTGGATTGAACCGTAAAAATCACTTTTTTGGGGTTAAAAACTCGTTAATTTGTTTTCTTTTTAGCTCATCATTGTGAATATTTGTTGTCTCAATACCACATTTATCTTTTGAAAAGTGGAAGAATCAGCATGTCTGGTCTCAATCCGTCCAATATCGATTATGTCGTCGATGCTATCACTGAGACGTTGAAACTCATCCCATGACTAGAAAAATCTCACCTATAAATGATAGTTGGGATTTCTCCGCTTCTACATTTTCAATTGTTATTAAATATTGAGATTTTATATATTATGTTTGATGTATATTTTGAACAATCATATTTTTGTTAACTCATATAGTATGGCAGTTTTTTTCCTCCTGGATTGGATTGATATTTTTAAAAAATTATGTAAAATTTTTAGCCTAAAATGACGTTTTGCAAAGCTTAAAAACGTTTTTAGACTCAATTTTTTTCCCTTAACCCTTTCGAGCCGGATTCTCTGCGCTACTGGCGTAGCACTTTTCCCCTCTCTTTGCCCCTCACTTCTCCCGGACCGCTCCCAGCGCCCAGCAAAGCACAGAAAGCGACGAGTGAGGCGATCATCAAGTAGTTCATTTCTTCAACAGATTGCCAGTTTTTGCATGTTTGGATCGATGCATCTGGACGCTAGCGCCACGGGAGGCGAAGGTATTAAATTCTTTAGAGAGGCTTCCCGCTGGCGCTGCTGGGCAACTAAAGTCGCCTGCGGTCTCCAAACGAAAAGCGCGAATGGCAACTATAGTCGCCTGCGGTCTCGAAAGAGCGTTTTAGAGGGCGATACATAGTAAAATTATAGTTCTCTCTATATTAATTAATTTTTTGGTAGTTAAAATCGTCACTGATGTTTTCTATTAATTTAATTTTTTCATTTTAAAAAAGGTTTGAAAGCTTTAAAAAAACAAAAAACTTCTAAACAAAACCATTATATTTTCAAGTACAAAAACAGAAAAAGTAAAGCTGGAAGACTTTAAAAGGCTGACCATTCCATATACAACTATTTGACTACATTTTAAATAAAAATATAATTTTAAAGTAGGCTATTTAATAAACTAAGTTTTATTATATGGAATGATTTTAAGTGAGTAAATTATTGTAGCGTTTTGACGGCTTTTTGTGCAGCTTCATCTAAGTTTTCAGCGTAGGTGATTTTGAGGCCGGATTCCTGAAGTAATTTACGTGCGGCGTTGACGTTGGTACCTTCAAGACGTACGACCAATGGTACTTCCATATTGAGACTTTTTGTGGCTTGGATGATACCGTTGGCAATTGTGGCGCAGTTGACGATTCCACCGAAAACGTTGACGAGAATCGATTTTACGTTTGGGTCCGAAGATAATATTTCAAATGCTTGCTTTACTTGAGATTCGTTGACTCCACCGCCGACGTCGAGGAAATTCGCTGGCTCACCACCGTAGAGCTTAATGATATCCATCGTCGCCATAGCAAGCCCTGCTCCATTCACCATACAACCGATTTGCCCATCTAATCTAATATAGTTTAAGTTATTTTCTGCAGCTTTCGTTTCTAGAGGGTGCGTCTCGCTTTTGTCATCAAGCTGAAAAATCGCTTTCTGCCTAAACTTGGCATTATCGTCGAAATTAATTTTAGCATCGACAGACACCACTTGTCCATCTGAAGTTTCAGCTAATGGATTTATCTCAACTTGAGTAGCGTCGACATTTAGGAAAAGGTCATACAGTCTTTTAATTTCGTTCGCAGCTTTGGTCCTGCTGGGGCCTTCAAATTGTAGAATAAGGCGACTTCTTGTGCTAAATCCATGGATAATCCTTCGTAGATATCAATCGGATATGTTTTGATCAAATGAGGTGTTTCTTTGGCGACATTTTCGATGTCTGTTCCACCCATTGGAGATGCTATGATGACAGGGCCGTTGAAAAACCGATCCATCAATATGCTGAAATATGTCTCTCTTTGAATATTGACTGATTCAGCGATCATGACTTTGTTGACTTGAATCCCTTCTTTGGATGTTTGCTTTGTGATAAGTTTGTGCCCGACCATTTTTTCAACGATCGGTAAAACCTCAAGTGGATCACGAGTTAGATGGACGCCACCTTTGAAGCCATTGTCGAAATGTCCAAGTCCTCTACCTCCAGCCAATACTTGAGCTTTAATAACATATTCGTCGACTTTAAACTTGGATTCTAAATCCTTCGCTTCCAAAGGATCCTCCACAATTAGGAACTTCTGAACATTCACGCCATAATTTTGAAGGAGTACTTTACTATGGCATTCAAGCAAATTTAACTTCCTCACCTGCTGGCTCGTGAAGCTCCCGGTTCGTGCATATGCATCACGGAATTTTCTCAATAAACGAAGTCCGTTCACCATCTTTAAATTTTACGTAGATGTTTCTTTTTTTATCGAAATACTGGCCTCGAACAAGATTTGAAGAGAAAACGTCAAAAAAGTTGACTTGGAACAACCTGAAGAGAAAAGAAAAAAAGTGAACAAAATTTCCCTAATTCTCCCTCTTTGAAAAAAAAATTTACCTAAAAAGAATGTCTGGCTAAATAAGCCTATTATCTCACAAGAAAAGAGTTAAAATCAATCTAAAAATGCTTCCTCAAATAGAAAAAGGGCTAAAATTAATAGATAATATGAATTTTCTAACAGAAAACGACCAAAATCTAGTTATCATTTTATTTTAAATAGAAATGGAATTTATCTCTTTAAGAAACTTAATTTTCGAGCTTGAAAACTGAGTTTTCTTTTAAATGGAAATAATGGATAATTGCATAATAAACAAAATTATATATTGAAAAATAATATACAAAATATAAGAAGCTAAAGCAGAAAAACCTGTATAAAGATAATATACAAAATATATCAAAATTTTCTTTTATCAAGATAAGGACGGACAAATTTTTCGGTCGAAAGTACGTCAAACGTGTTTCCCCAATGGGCAATGTATGGGGCTCTGCAGGAAAAGTAACAGTTGGTTTCAGTCGTCGGGCAATCGGTGATTCTTTTGTAGCCCCATTTTTGGAGTATTTCATTGATAGTATCGGAGCAACAAGGATCGTCGTCGCGAATGTATCGTCGGAATCCTTTAAAACGAATCCGATCATCGAAATGCTTATTTTTCCGCCAGGAATAGTTTTAGAATCTAAAACATTTAAGTTTAGAAAAAAAAACTATAAAAAAGTACCTGATGGTAGTTTTTGTCGACGTCGTTAAGTATAAGAAGACAGAAGTCACGTTATAAGCTCGGATAAGAGAGTAGACTGGAAAACATGGAGTTAACGTCGTTTCGGTTTGCTCGCAGCTGCTCTGTTTGAAAGTTGCCTGGGAAAAAAAAATCAAATTTTTGAAGATAGGGGGAATAGGGGGCATTTTGGCCCTTACTCCAATTTGGCCGAAAAAATTCCAGAAGATGCCTTTATGTGAATAAGAACTGACATAATTTTTGACAAAAACCGTATATCCTTTTCTAAGAAAACCTCAATATCAAGAACTAATGATCCCACAGAGCTCATTTATAAGCGAATTGTTTAGCATCTGAAGACAAAATTTTTTCCGATTTTTTTCCATTTTTTAACTTCTTTAAAGAAGTTATTGTGATACCCTCCACGTCGGGTTTTTGGGGAAGGGTCTTCCAGACCCCGGAGGGTTGATCTTTACCCATCTCAACTTTGTCTGTGGTTCCGGCTGGCCGTCTGTAGCATTTTTTTCCGGAGCACTTTACAGCCAGAGTTTTCAACCGATTTTCACCAAATTTTTACACAAATTTCTTTAGCCGGTGAAGAAGAATGTAACGAGGAGGATTTTTGAATTTCGAAAAAATGGCAGAGATATGTCTGTTTGAAATTTTAAAAATTCGCTGCGGCCAAACCGTAGGTCCAATTTTCACCAATGACTCCTATATTTTACGAATTTTTGGAGTAAAAAAATTGCCACTTTTTAATTATTATTATTTTTTTTTAGTTGGGAGAAATTTCGTACTTCTACCCATTAAGAGAGGCACATCCGTAGGCCAAAGAGCCCATTATTTCTACCTTGACACTTAAAAAAAAACTTCAAAAATTTTTCAAAAAAAAAAAAAAAAGCAATTTAAAAAAAAACCGGAAAATTAAAAAAACAACTTTTTTGACAAAAAGAACTTAGAAAATTTTTGAAAAAAAAAAATTTAAAAAAAACTGGGGAAATTTTTCAAAAAAGAAAACTTGGAAATTTTTCGGAAAAAAAATTCCCCCTCCTTTATACTTTCCCTAGCTTCGTTATACTTTCGTTCCCTTATGCTTGCCCCTTCGTTATACTTCCCCTGACTTATACTTCCCCCTCCTGTATTGTTACTTCTCTTCAAGGAAGTTTTGTTGAAGCACTTCAAACCAGTACTGCAAAAAAAAAGCTTAAAATTCTACAAAAATATATAAAATACTGTTCTACAACCAAAAAAACTGAAAAATTATGATAGGTACATTGGAGGTCCTTCTAAAAGCTATATAATTTAGTGTCACCACCTGAAAGGGAACCTTTTCTGACATCTCAAAATATATAAAATTTTTACACTTAGAAGTTTGGGAAAAATTTCAAAAAATTCTCTTAGATGCATCTTTAGATGAAATTTGCAAAAAAAAAAAAAGCAGCACTGGGCATTTAGTTCTCGAGATATTCAAAATATATAAAAATTAATTTTTTACACTTAGAAGTTTGGGAAAAATTTCAAAAAATTCTCTTAGATGCATCTTTAGATGCTAAGAAATTTGCAAAAAAAAAAAAAGCAGCACTGTGGGATCTTTAGTTCTCGAGATATTGAGGTTTCCCTAAAAAAGGATAAACCCATTTTTTGTAAAACTGTTTGGTTTTTTGATCTGAAATTTATGTCAGTTCTTATTCACATAGAGAGGCATCTTCTGGAATTTTTATGGCTAAATCTTAGAAAGGGCCCTAATCCTGCCATAGCCATTCTTACATGGGTTGGATAAACAGAAGGGCTGATGCAAAACTCTGGCTGTGTGTGACCGTTTACGACCGGAAGACGCTAAAAACATATTCGACTGGATACGGCTGAGTAATTAAACCTTTCCATCCCCAAAACTTCTCAAGCCAAAGTGTATCGCTCGCCAGTCCAGCTCCGCATTCTATGAAAACTCCACCTTTCTAGAAAAAAATAAAAAAATAAATTCTATTTTAAAAACCATACCTTATTTTTAAAGGCAGACAAAAGGACTTTTGGTGGGATGGGCTTTGAAGCAGATTTGGTGATGTTGTTTACTTCGGAGGACGAGGCGGCATCATGAAATTCGCCTGAATCGAAGAGACGACAAACGGAGATTCTTGAATATACGATTCAAACTCATAGGGAATCTGAAGGCTTTTGTTATAACTTAATAATATCTATCTGAAAATCAAATTTTAATATCAAAAAATTGACAAAAACAATGAAAGGAAACCCACTATAAAAGGGGTAAACTGCAAGCATTTTAAGGTCAACAATTTTCATTTGAAAAGGTATATTTAGACAGCTCAAAATCGACTTTTAGTTATTTTACAGACATTGTCGAGGATGTCTGGATAAGAGAAGTCCAATAGGAAGTGACTCGCGTGACTAATGAAGCTGTTTCCTCATGATTAGATACGCCCAAGACATAAAACTGCCGAAAATTTCAAGCCCAAAAATAAAATAAAAGATATCATCTTACTTCTAAAGTCAGTGGTGAATATAAGAACATATGAAATTTATTCAACTCGTGTGGATAACGGTGGGGACTTGATGGGGGGAGGCCAAAATATGGGGTTGTTTGATCTTTATGCTTGGATCTTACTGACAAGTAAACCCTTTTGTCGCTCGATTTGTGGGTGTTTCTTTCATTTACCATCGTCCCTTTTCTGCGCAAAGAACCCAGTTCTCCATTGGTAGATAAAACTTTTTTTTTACTAATAACCAATAAGGGAGGAAGAATGACTGAGATAACGGGTATCTCACGACGCTTTTCGGCTTAAAAAGCCTCGTCAGGTGAGCTATTCCTTCTATCATCATTCTTCTTTTCACTCTTCAGTGGCTCTATCTCTTGGAGAACGGTGGCGGCGGTGAGCTTCAGGGAAACGGTTTGTTTCGGGCTTCCGCTGTGTCTACTAAATCTCTCGCACATAGGGTTCACAGTGACGAAGAATGATTGTGATTGAGATTTAAGGGAATAGAACGCCTGACGGGATATTTAAGCCGATACGCGTCGTGAGATACCCGCTATCACAGTCACTTCCTCCATTATTGGTTATTTGTAAAATCAAGCTCTATGCGGAATACATACCCAATAAAAATTTATTAGAATATCAATAAACTTTCTTTTCCTAAGATTAAATTATAAGCAGCAAGGTGGAAAAGGGACTAGACTGGAGCGGAAGTGGCTACTTCTTCGAAGTAGCGCAAAACATGATACGGACGGCCGGCACCACAGACAACTTCATGACACGCAAGGTCAGTAGTTTTCCTCCATCTGATCTGGAAGACGCTTTTCCAGAGATCGTCATTTGGAGGCTGTCACAAAAACTTTCTTTTGCGGAAGTTGAATAAAACTTCGTTGCCAAACTAACAGTGAAAAGATCAAAATAGTCATCACATGAATAATAATAATGTACATCTGATATACAAAAGTTTTCAATTTTTTTACAAAATCAATAATTAAAAACACCGCACAACGTTCAATACAGCCGAAGAAAAAACATGAAAAACAGTTGGTCACAAACTTCGAATTTGACATGAAGACTTATACTTCCAAAAATTTCCAAAAATGTAAAATTTCGTGAGAAAATATTTTTGAAAATTGTGACTATTTATAGGAGAAGCCGGAGGCTGTCGAAACAAAGACGTCGATGAGCAACATTTCTGAAGAAAGAAATAACGAAGGATCCGAAAAAAAACTTCTCTCCATGTTGTAGAATCCTTCAGAAATCGTTATGAACCCTGGGGACTACATTCAAGTAATTTTTCCAATTTAAGCATATGGTGGTCTTCTGGAAGATGAGTTTTTTACGTTCTTAAATTTAGTGATGTTTTAATTTTCCCAGGAGCAAAACTTTTCTTCCAGTTCTCTCGAAGACTCTACTAGCCTTTATTCAGGAAAAAACGAGTTTCTAGCCAAATGGTCTAGCCGCGACGTTCAATTATTGTCAGTAAGTAAGTTAACAAAATTTATCTAAAATAAAATTTGAAAAATTTTAATATTCAATCTAAAATTTTTTTCCCCTTTGTTGAGACTGAAAATAGCATTGGATATTCCGATAGCGATGAAGAGAGTAGAATCGTATGTAAGATGAACATTTTATGCCAAAATATTGAATAATTTATAGGACAATCTTACTTATAATATTGTCACCAACGACTCCAGCGATGAACTTTCAGTAAGTTTGAATAAAATCAGTAGTCCACCGTCCAGCTGACCAGCCGTTCGTCGTATGTTTTTCCGGGCGGCTTTACAGCAGCAATTTTTATCAGATTTTTACCAAATTTTCACGGAATTTAGCTAGTTCCCGTCGGAGCAGGACCATTTTTTTTCCCGGAAAATAAATAATTTGGTTTTAATTTTCTAGAGCAATGGCGAAGAAACGTACGTAAATCCAGAAGTCAAAAATATACACGGATAACCAAGGATATTCGACCGAAAGCGATAGCGAAGAACTAATAGTAAATGGGCGCCTATTGAATAGTTTCCTAAAATATATTTTTTGTTTGTTTCAGAAGTTAGAGAGGTCAAATCCGTATGAAAATTATTTCGCAAAAATTTTGAACGAATTGAGGAGTATTAAAGAATGCTTAAAGCGTGAATCGATGAGAAATAGAGTCGTCTTTATCGGCCATCCTGATATTTCTCGGAACTCTTCACAAGTAAATTATTTCTAGATCTTATGTCTCTTGGTATAGAAGTAGAGTTGGGCCAAAAAAAGTTGTGTGGTCGTGAGGATTACAGTTTTTTTTTCAGCAGAAAAATGAACCGCATTGGGTTGAAGCTCATGAGGTGAGTTGACAATTTTTGTACTGCAGGATTTACGCGATTCTATAGTATGAATATCGGAAGATAGATAGTGATAGCCTGGTGTCAAATTCGAAAAATATGCTGCAGCATTTGCTCTGGACCAGGCAAGGAGACAACCATAACGAGAAGCTAGAAACTATCATCGAAAGAAAGGATTTGAGTACTGGCAGTATTTATAGATATATCGAACAGTAACAATAAAAAAAGTTTATTAAAATTGTGCGTTCAATAAATATCACAATGTACATCACAAAGGGCATTAAGCCGTTAAATTCAGTCAGGATGAGACGTGTTTAGCGTAAAGTGAGTGAGGGTCGAAGCTTCGTAGTGATGGCCACCGTGGACGATTTCGCTGGAATGAGTGTTGTGATGGCTTACTATAGGTTTGGCGACGATTTCGTAGGTTGTTTTTTCTTCACCGCCGCCTCCTTTTCCGATCGCCGAAATTCCGGCGAGTAGAAGAGCGAGAAGAGAGGCCATAAGCGCTTTTCCGGCCATCGCTGCCAATGCGGCCATACCGACAGCTAGTAAGGTGCCCCCTGACATCAACCCAGCTGCTGCCAACGCTCCTCCATATTTATTTACCCCTTCCTAAAACAAACATAATAAAAAATGAATTGATAAATATGATCATCACCTGTCGAAGCGCTGTCACCAAAATACGCTTTGGCGAACTCCAACGGTGAAGATTTGTCGAGAATTTTCAAGTTGATAGAAAGCGAGGAGAAGTAGTCGGAAAGTTTTTGAAGAAGTAAAACGTCTATTTTGTGTGGTTCTTTGAAGATATCCATGGTGTTTTCTTCTTTCTTTGAACCCGGCGAAGATCTTAACTCGACTCCTGGAAGAATCGGAATCGAAACGCCTTCTCCACGCCCGACCAACCTCATCAGTCCGAGTTTAATGCAAAAAGGCGAATAGGACGTCCGACATTCTTTCCCTGTTACCTAAACAACAAAAATATTTCAATCTTTTTTCTTATTTCTTCAAAAGTATCCCGAAGGCACGGATCATTGATTCCTAACCGCAGCGACGTATCAAAATCACCGTCCACTCGACTTTCTTTTTTCTAACGACTTCACACCGACTTTTCCCCTGATAAGACTTTTCTAATAAACGAAGGAAAAAATAAAAAACAAATAAAAAGCTGTATCATCAGTGTTTTCGAAAAGTCATTATTGAGCCATTTCTTAATCGAGGTCATAATTATTTCATCTAATAAAATAATTTCTCAAAGCAAGTCATTCAAATACCCTCGAAGGATCTAGAATTGCACTAATCATCTAAATCTTGAAGATTTTAGAGGATCTTTTAGATCAGTTTTTGTACAAAAAGAAAGGAAAGCCGTAAAAAAATAAAAATAAAAATAAAATCCGAAACGAACCTATTCATTTATATGTAAGTACTGACCATCATTTTTTCTCTATTTACGATTTCTTTACAAAAAAAATGCACTAAAAAACGAACAATGATATCGTTAAATTTTTTTAAAACTCAAAGGTTAACGAGAAACGGAAGACCAAAAATAGGACCCTGGATCAAGTCAGTGATTTCTGTTAAAAAGAAAAAAAAAAATTTTTTTTTCGTTACCTACATAATTTTAAAGTATTAAGAACAAAATCATTCATTGTGCGCAACCACTACTTCTACGGAAAGGAAATTATTTCAAATCCATGAAGAGTAGGTTAAAAATGCTAGTCTCAAAATCTTGATATTGAATCATTTTGATCCTTCGGAGACTGGAAGACCTTTCCTCGAATACCCACATAGGGTAAAACAATATTTTCTTTAAGGAAGTAATAGGAGCCCCCGTGAACTATTTTATCGATAACAAGCTATGAAAATTAAATCACTTAAAAACGCTTTTGTTTCACTCCTCTAGGGGCGTGAAATTCGAGAGAGTGAATAGTCTCAATTTTCAGCCTGGGGGTTCGAAATGGGTTCGAAATCGAAACGAATAATTTTTGTCCCGTATAAAATATTAAAAAGTCGGCCATCACTCCGGTTCACTTGTTTCATCAAATCAATTTTTAAATGAAACCCACAAGTTTAACGTCACAAATTGATATAAAAGCGTAAAAGATAAAAAATTTCTCAAGAGGGGAAAGAACGGGATTTTTTATTGATTAGAGATGACAATAAGAGTAATAACGAAATTTCTCTTGAGAATATCAACTTTAATAAGCGAGAAAGGGTGGGAGGGCGAGGTAAAAATATATAATTAGGGAACAATGCTTGCGAATTTGAATTTCACTTTAAAATCTGTAATTTCTTATGGAAAACATCTCAAGAAATTCACGAGGAGCGCAGTTTAAAATAATTGAAAACGATTATTATTTTAACTTCCTTTAAGAAGTTATTTCAAAATATTTCATGTTTGTCGGCAAACATAAAAATAATCGTTGTAGGGTTTTTTAAAATTCCTAACAGTCCCTTCATTCAAGTTCATTTTGATCAAACAGGTTTTCTGGGAGGTGGCAAAACTTTCTACAAAAAAGAGGAAGCAATTTTTCCCCAAAAACTGTTTGTATTTAGAGGACGTGGAGCCGAAAAACGATGTAAGTCCTTTGACTTCTGGCTAAAGGAATTCTTTTGGCCAAAAATTGCTGAAAACGGAGAAAATCTGGTTAAAACTATGAACGCAGTAGCGTTCTGACCCGCAAAGTTATACTCAAGAAAAGAAGAAGAAGATGTTCTTACTTTAAAATTCCTAACCATTTCTAACCACCCCTAAAGGAAGATTTAGTGAAAAACTAATGAAACTGCGGCCGTTTGGTATTCCTGGAAAATCAGGAAAAATCAATGCCGGCGAACGTTACCCCGGGATCGACAAAAAGAGGTCATTTTCATCCTAAAGGGCCTAAGACCTAATTTCCAAAAATCGTTTGTCGATGGTATAGCATTAACTTTCTTTAGAGTTGAAAAAGATTTAAAGAACCTTATGAATGAATCTTTGGAACCAGGACACCGAGTGCTTTAGAGAGACGCCATTCGCTTTACGGTGCCAGGAAGACCCCTTCTAAGAACTGGAAATGGAGGGTAATTCAATAAATTTTGTTTGAGGAAGTTAAAAAAAGTTTTCGCTGGTGTAGAAAGGAGAAATGGCCACCTGAACAAAAGGTCCTGTGTCCTTTCTAAACAAGTTTCCTTTGTTTTAATATAAAAATTATTTCATTAGCTTGATCACAATTGTTTTTTCTTTGTTTACTTTTAATGAAGACTCTCTTTTAACAATTTAACGCCGATTCCTCTCGCTTTCCTTATCGAAACGCTTTTAAATCAAATGTTAAATTAAACGCAGTAATTACCGTAAAATAAAATGGAACGGATTTCATACTGAAAAATCTTTTAAATAACTAATTCTTGAATAGGTTTAAAGTTTTTGATGATAGAGCTAATTTCTAAATGAGGGCTTGGGCTTTTAATTTATTTTTGAGTTATCCCTTCATTAATTGATAAAAAATACCTATAAAATTCGGCTTAGTTTGAAAGATAGGTTCATCTAGTGCTTAAAATGCAATACTTCAATTATGTGTTTGCTTATTTCTGTTAAATTTTAAAATTGAATTTCCTAAGGTGCTTTGTTTTGATTGATTGTTTCTATTTTGTAGATAATTTCTCGTGAAATTCAAATTGCCCTAAAGGTGACTTTTAACTTCCTTAAAGAAGTTATTGTGATACCCTCCCCGTCGGGTTTTCTTAACTTTGTCTGTGGCGCCGTTTGCTTCTGTTTAGTGGTAGTTTATGAAAAAAAGTAGTTTTTAAGTTTATTTTTTGGTCTTCTAGGATAAATAAATTATAAATTATAATAAATGATTATTACTTTTCCGATGTGAAGGAAAAATTAAATTAAAATAATACCTACAGGGTAGCAAATCGCTAATTTTTTTTACCTACCTCTTTTACGACTTCATTAGTCGGAGGGAGTTGGAGTCGATTGAGTTTTCGTTGGTATCCTCATCCTGGAAGGAAGCCGCATTTTCCGATAATAGCACCAAACACAAAATAAATACTTTCGGGTAGAACATCGTGGGTAAAATGTTCGAGAACGGGGTGGTGAGGAGTCTTTTATTCGAGGCGAAGACCGGAGGAAAACTGGAGCATCGCTTTGGAAGGGGGAAAAGCTGAACGTTTTGGGTAGGGCTCAACTCGTACCTTCTACACTGCACTTTTTTCACCTATAATCCACAAAAGAAAAAAAAATATATAAAGCTTTTCGTGCGGAGTAAATTTTTTGGGCCTTATAATAGTTAGTAATGATATGATTATCTGATTAAAAAAAGACCGTTATTCAGAGTCTATCATCGTGGGTGTGTGGTCAAAGTCTTAGAGCTCAGGTAATCACCGGATTTTTTTTTCCAGGAAATTGAAATCTCTGTTTAAAAACTATGAAATCACACGATTTTTTAGATTCTATGGCATCCTGCTGATCCAAATCAATGTAGATACACCAGTCCTTTTTAGCTACCAATCCACCAGCAATATCAAGTTACGCGAAAGATTACCCGTACCAGGAATTGTGGATTTTGTTGTTTGGGACCTAAAAGAAGCAGAAACCCTTTTCTGATTTCAGCCAATAACCTTATAGGGAAAAAAGCGCTAAATTTTGTGACCCTCAAATTATAATGCTTATGGTGTCCGCGCGTGTTGGTCCCAAACACAGCGGATAGATGTTCATCCATGGGGTCCAGTATTCAAAGCTGTCGGTCCCTGTTTTCCCGATTGGAAAATACCACTGATTGAAGGGAGATATAACCCAGTAGTTGAAATCCCTCAAAAAGTTTTTGCTATTGAGATAAAAGCTCGAAATCGAAGAGCTCTTTAGCAAATGGCACCGTAAAACATGAAAAACAGGGATTTGACGAAAGTTGATATTAAAAAAAGTTTGCTCAATGGCATTATGAAAACCCTCCGCTTGGGCCTACAGTTGTCGCCGAAAAATTTTAAGTATCACAAATTTGGAATTTTCCGATACGCAGCCATTCGTTTTGCGGTTTCCAATAAAAGGGCCGAACGAAATAATCACGATTTTTACGCGAGCTTTAAAAGAAATCGAAAACTCTTTTCCCACGATTTTCATTAATCGACAAAACCCATCAGCGGTGAAATAAAAATCAGTGGAAAACAAGGTTTTTCTTTCTCGGCCATACACGTATTAGGCCAAGCGCGTACCTTCTGTCTCACTGAAAACGTGATTTTCCTTTTTTTCTTATAAAAATTCCTTCTACTGACAATCACATATTTTCTTGCGATTTGATGTATCCGAATTGAATAAGTAAATTGATATTCGATGAAATGGAAGTGTGAAAAAAGCCAGAAAATGTTAAAGAGGTTTAATAAAGAGATCAACCTGGGACCGTTTCTAAACGTTTAAGCGATCCGTGAAATACGTGCTTTTGGGTACGTGTCTCACTGAAAACGTGATTTTCCTTTTTTTCTTATAAAAATTCCTTCTACTGACAATCACATATTTTCTTGCGATTTGATGTATCCGAATTGAATAAGTAAATTGATATTCGATGAAATGGAAGTGTGAAAAAAGCCAGAATGTTAAAGAGGTTTAATAAAGAGATCAACCTGGGACCGTTTCTAAACGTTTAAGCGATCCGTGAAATACGTGCTTTTGGGTACGTGTTTCGCATTAGATCGGATTCCAACCTGAAAATGTCAGTTTCCAAAAATTTTCTACAGTCCCCCATCTCGGAAGTTACAAAAGGACTTTCTGTTTCTCGCCGCTGAAGAAGAACTCATCAATAGAATGATTTGCAGTTTCGGATTCCAACCTGAAAATGTCAGTTTCCAAAAATTTTCTACAGTCCCCCATCTCGGAAGTTACAAAAGGACTTTCTGTTTCTCGCCGCTGAAGAAGAACTCATCAAATAGAATGATTTGGCAGTTTCATTTTATACAACTCTTTATTGGGATTATATCTTCCATCGGACAATTAGGTGTTTGTTGGGTAGTTTTTGGAAAGGGCCTTCCAGACTTTACCGATCATGTGGTTGTATGTGGTGCCGTCCGTCCGTCCGACGCTTTTTAACCAGCTCGCATTCGTTATCATAACATTGCCGAATTTCGCAATGTTTGCCTTAAACTAAGGTTTTTCTCTCTCTTTAAATAAGCTTCCATATTTGATTATAAGTTAGAAGCTAATCCAGTTCAACGATCACCCATCGTTGTGGTGGTGGTTTTGAGGTGTTTCTCATAAAAATTGTGGTTTGTGAACTGATTTAGATGGCACTGGGTCACATATTTTTTGAGTGACACTTTTTAAAGGTTTACTACGTAGCGTTAGGAAAGGAAGATCAATGTCTTCAGATGGACGGCCAGCCGGCACAGCAGACAGGTAAAGGTCTGAAGGTCTAAAATCCGAAGACCGTGAAGTTGAGGGTGTCACAATAACTTCTCTTTGAGGAAGTTGATTGTACTAACTACTTATTACGGGAAAGTTCGAAATTTTCTACTTGGAAAGTCCTCAAAGCACTTTAGAAGGCATGAAAAAATCTAGGGTGTTTGTTTTTATTTTCAAACTTGGAATTTTTACGATAAGCAACCATAATTTTCTCCCTTCCCTTAATTGTGTCTCGTTAAAACTGCCGGCTTTTTTATTTTACCTATTTCGGTTTGACTTTTTTCCCCGTTTTAAAATTTCCTTCGAGAAAAGACCGGACAAAGCTGTGGGAAAACCTTTTAACTTTCACCTCTTCCAATTCATAAAGCCATTAGTTCGATGTGACCATGAACCCCCGCCCGGAGTGTGGAAAATTGCCCGCGACATCGGACGCTTTCCAGTTCAAAATATTTGAAGATACCTAACTGGAGAAAAAAAGTGTCAACCTAGTAGAAAAATAGACGTTACACGCGGGCTTATTATTTATAATCGGTAGCGATTGTTTTCCGTCGATGGTACAACTCCAGGCGGTCTTTAAAAAAGCGACTTCCAAAGCTAAAATTGTTCGCTACGGGGGGCATTGGTAGTGTTGATCTAGGTCAGTGACTTAGTGAAAGGAAGACAATATTCTTTTTTTTTTGAACTTCAGTTTGAGCTCGTAACTATATTGTCCTACAACTGTTTCTCAGAATAAAAAGAACTCTTTTCGCAGCATATAACAAGCTTTTGCCATATGAGCTGTAGAATTTTATAGTTTTTGTTATTTTAGAGACGAGAAAATGACCGATTCTTCGGAAGGATCGAATGCTAGTGATCAGTTGGTCAGACTTTTTCAGTTGCAGACACGAGTGGTGACAACCGCATTTATGGGAAAAGTAAAAAATTCAACTTTTTTGCACTTCTTTTTATGGAGCGTTAATAAATTGAAGATCCCCAGCCTGGAAAAAAACCTGTAGCAAATGATCAATTTGATAAAAAAAGGTGATTACAGGCAAAAAATGGAGGAAAATTGATCGGCTGGGTTCAAAAGACCTAGAAAAATGAAAGAAATGCGGGGAAATGGGGCAAAAACCGAAGAAAACGCCAAAAACTCGGGTAAAAAAGGGTATTTTTTGGAATAGAAATGGAGATAAACCTGGTTAAATTGGGCAAATAGTCGTGAAATATGCGTGAAAAAATCTGATTTAGGACCAAAAAACTGAAGAAAACGCCCAAAAATAAATGATTTCCTGGGATGAATACCAAAGAAATTTCCCCTTAAAAAAGTTTATTCTTCCCGAAACAACAGATGATCCCCAAAAGTCGGCTAAAAAGGATTTTCCTCGGAAAAAAGGTCTAGAAAACGGAAATTATGGGCTAAAAAACTGAAGATAACCCCCGAAACAACAGATGATCCCCAAAAGTCGGCTAAAAAGGATTTTCCTCGGAAAAAAGGTCTAGAAAACGGAAATTATGGGCTAAAAACTGAAGATAACCCCCAAAAATCCCTTAAAATGGATGGAAAAACGTCGAAAATCCGTGAAAAATAATGTTTTCAAAAATCGCCGTACCCCAAAAATGGAGGATAAGCCGATAAAAACGAAATTCAACCAAAAGACTGGAGTTTTCTAATAAATTTAATAAATTTTAGGCTTTGATGTTGACTATTATGATTTTCAATGGTCTCGCTGAAGACTTATTTTCCAACCTTGGCCTATACGCAAGTAAATCATTTTATTTTATTCTTTTATTATATTTTCAGTACATCTTTCCATTATTTATTTTTACGCGGTCTTAAATTTCGTTGGATTCACGATCATTTCGTTCGCGTCGTTTTTGGTACTTAATTTATTTTCTTTTAAATTCATTGAATTAGTTGGAGCCGAAGTATCTTCTGTACGGATTTATTATTATTCTCGTCGGTTTTGTCATATGGATCGGAGTCACTGTGGTGGGATTCGTCCCTGAAAAAGACGCGTTCATGTAAGCAAAAATTTTTTAAAATTTTTATTTTGGCTGTAGTTACGTCTGTATAGATCAAAGATGTCCTGAATCCCATTGGCTGATAAATATGAGGTTTAGAAACTACGGTTTTAAGTGCCCATGGGATTTTCTTGAAAGGACAAAACCTCCGCCGACGGGTTCCGGTAAAGCTCAAGAAGAAGCCATGAAGTCTTATTATTTCAATTGTCAAAACTACAGCACTCCTTTGGTCATCACATCTGGAGTCTTGGCGTTCGCTTATTTCGGTAAAATACAGTTTTTCAAATTTTCATATTATATTTTCAAGTCTTCATGTGCTACACGCTTATAAAAACGTTCACCTTTTACTCGGATGTCAACAGAGAAGTGGCCGCCATAAAGGAAAACCAAGAACGAATTTAAGAAACAAAACTTTTTAACGTCAAATAAAAATTGAATCAGATGTTTATGTGGATTCTTTATAAGTGAAGTTCGGTGGAGAGATGACAGAGGACGTTGAATGTTCTCTGAAGAATTTCTTCTTTAGTTTGAAGTCTCACAGAGCGCGTGGAATGGTCTCTGATGAGGGTCTAGAATAAACAAAAAATCCTGAAATATTTTTTACATCATATTTTTCTTTTTAATTCAAAAATTACCTACGCATAGTTTTTCATGGATTTGTCACTACACACCTATCAAAAAATATCTTCCATAATAATAAAAGTACCAGTTTTCAAGGTATTTTTTCGTAAGTACCTACCTAATTTCTGTGTCGGTGGATATGGTTAATTTTGTGCTTTTCCATATTATTAATTTAGAATCAAAAATTTATAGAAAAAAAAGGTCATATTTTAATTTTATAATGGGGATGTTACTATGTTATGAAGATTAGGAGTTTGTATTGACCAGCTGGATGCAATAGTTTTCATTCAGCTGCCTACATTTGAGGTAGGGTATTTGGATTTTACCAGAAAAAAAATGCAATTTTCGCTTCTATGTTAAGAGTTATTGGTAATCTTGAAATTTTTTTATCGTTTTCAAAGCTGAAGAATGTAGTTTTTAGTTTTTTAAATTTATTTTTAATTTTTTATTTTTAAATAGTACAGGTTTGACCCCAATTACGTTGGTTTAAGTTATAAAATTCAAGATTTTTTCTTCGTTTTCGCACTTTGGAGCATAAAATTTAAGTAATTACCGCGAATTTTACAAGTTATGACTTTTGACACTTATTTAAGAAAATTATTTTTATGCCTTCGAAAGACTTCCACCGGAAAAGTCCAGGTCGGTACTAGTCAATGAACTGACCTTATAATTAAGGTCCTTTCTTCAAATCTAAAAATCCAGTTTTTTTGCGTCTTTTAGTTTGATAAGCGGTTTAAAAGGCTTGTATGATAAGGAAAAACTGTAAAAAATTTTGTAAGTTCGCCGGATTGGCTGGTAGCCCTACGAGCAGAAAAGATCAACAACCGGTGCAAACATCAATTTTTAAAATCTCCTTACGTCGACGTATCGACTTGATATTTTAAAGGTTTTCTCGTTATATATAAGAGAAGATCTCTATCAAATTTCAAGCAGATTCTTCAACAGGAAGCTGAGATTAAGACACCTTAAAATCGCTAGTTCCCGCTACCGCGTATTTTTTTACGGTCTGACAGAGAACTTATGGATATATCGTACTAATCCCTTCTCCCTTTTAAGATACGATATATCTGAATGAACTCAAACAATCCTTGAAAAATTATGAATTAAAAAAGTTTTTAAAGTAGTGGTAGCAGTTTGCTAAATTTTATAAATTTTCAAAGGCCCTTTGTAGAAAGACGGAGAAGCTAGGAAGGTTGTTGGCCTGTCGAGTCAGGACTGGGAGTGGTTAAATACCCACGACGACCTCCTCAGATGTACCTTAGAAGGCTTCCAGGCCAAGGCCCCACCACTGGACTAGAATGCCCCGGGAAAGAGAAAGTCACCGGTGAAAAAAATCATCCCCCCCACCTCATCCAGGATCCAGGACCACGGGCAGTAGGTCATCTCCGGGAGAAAGTAACGGAGAATTTTTATCTCATCTTTCTTTTATCCCCACCACATAAACAGACGATTTATAAACAATATCTTTATTTATAAATAAATTAATAACCGTATCTGTAGTCGTCGATTCTTGATATTTCATCGGCACGTCTGTAATCTGAATAATAGTCGTGGACGACTGCATGCTGTACGGGTGGCACCTGGATGATCCGTGGGGGTGGAATTAGACCTCGAAGGGCCAAAGCTGCTGTTACAGTCAGTGCAGTCATTCCAGACCACATCCCTTTAAAAGCGACCAAAGCCACAATGCCAAACAGCGTAGGGATGACGACTGCTGCTTTTAGCTTTAAAAGAAGCAACAACGGCAAAGCTAATCTACGAAGAAGTCCCGATTTTTTAATGCTTCTTCCTAAAAATAAAATAAAAATATTATTAGGTAATCAACGACAGTGATTCATTTAAAACGAAAAACAGATACAAATTCCATTAAAAAACCGTTGCCTTGATAAGCCAAAAATTGGTTTCGTTTATTTGAAGAAAACTATAGCTAAGGAGTAACTAATATTAATAATTAAGCCAAAGAGCTTACGAGAAATAATTAAAAACACGAAAATAATTAATTAATATAAGTCAAATATCCGTTTTATGGCCATTCCTTTGAGTTCCCAAAGGGAGGCAAGGCAATACGGCTAATGCCACACCTGGGCCCATCGTCTTTTTTCAAAGAGACGACCAAATGAAGAAAGAGAGAGAAAAAAAAGGAATAACGTGACCGTAAATCCTATTGGTTTATTTTGTTTTAATAGTTTTATGGACTTTTATGGGCAGCAATATTTTTAATAGCTTTATCACAGAAGTCTATTGCTTTTTTTTCCACAAAAATTTTATGATTCCTAATAATTTTAGCATGCCTTTTTTAGGAAGTGGATCATAAGGAAAAATTGAATAAATTATCATCGTTGGAATTCTTTTTTTTAACGGATGTTTTAAACTTAGGAAAAGAAAGGAGGTCGGCAACCTAGAAAATCCGAGGAACTGATTGGTCGCGAGGGAAGGTGAAGGCCGCATATAAACTCCAAGTGGACGCCGAAGAATTCAGAATTCTCTTCGCACTCATCCATACCGTTTGTTTTGAACGAAGGCGAAAAGTCAACGGAAATCTTCAACAAAAAAATCTTTTAAGAAATTAAGGAATTCTTTATTTTATTGCTTATTGATAGTCTTTTTATATGTATTGTATGTAATTAATTTTCTTTATTTTGAAAGATTTATTTTATTTTAAACTTACCGAGATTATGAATGAAAGGCTCGTTCCGGTCGGTGTCTATTTTTGGATTCGATTCCTTCATTTTCAAAGGGTCTGAAACATATAAACTGACCATCCGTATTGGCATATAATATAAAAAAAATGATTTATTTTACAATTTAAATGGTTATAAAATTTTCTTTATTTTAATTCTTTACTTTTAAAAATTGTGAGATAAATGATGAGTCAAACAGATGAACCGATTTTATTGAAGATTGGTAAGTTTGAATCAGTTTTTCATAAATAGTATATCGAAAACGATATAGCTTGGCGCGAAATAAGCGAAGTGCAAAAATAATTTAAATTACATCATTAACAAAAGTATCAAGTACAAATCAGTCAAAAGTGAATAGGTTCAAAGATAAGACTCTTAAAATAGTTAAAGTATAATTTAAAAAAAAAAAAATAAAAACTAGCTATTGCTTAGTAAAAATCCTTACAACCATTAAAATAAATGCCTACGTCTATTTGTGCAAGAAAGTATTTTTTATTTGGAGAATAAATTTGCGGCCTTTAGATTTTCCGGACAAAAACAATAGGAGAGAAATAAACGTAATCCGTGATCCATTTCCCAAAAATGTATAAAATTTTCTCAAAAAATTGCAAAAAAAAAAAAAAAGAATAATTTTTAGAGGAAAAATTACGATCTCTATTATGATTTTTTGCGAAAAATCATAATCTTCTTTTTCATAATTTTCTTTTTTCATTAATCTCCCCTTCATAAAACTGCTTCTCACATTCGCAGACCTAAAGATTGCTGCCATCTGGAGGAAGTTCATGAGAACTCTAATAGCCTCCAGAATGAACCCTAAGAGAAGATTCAGCACGATAGATCCATACTAGATAGATACATAATAATATGTTATGAATTTGATTTAAATACATTTAGAATTTGATTTAATAATCAAGTTTGTATGAATCAATCACGTACCAATTTTCGGGTTGGGTTTTGCTTGGTGGGGCGGAACGCTACCTCGTTCCTAGATCAAAACCAACATTGATGAGTAAGCGATTTTTCCCACATTTTTTTAATAATAAAAAAATATACAAGTTATTATTCTAATGTCACTTTAAAAAGAAAATACTTTAATAACATTTTCAAAAAACGGAACACGGATTGCACTTTTTTTCTTCCTATTTTTTTTTTCAGAAAATCTAATGGCCGAAAAATTCTCCAAATAAAAAAAATCCTCTCTTCCACAAATATTGGACGAAAGGCTATTTACTTTTTTCGTTTAAAAAGAAAAAGAAAGAAAAAAAAAATCGAACGGGCAAAATCAGTTTTTTTTTCTAAGCCCCTTGCGACGGACCTATCGTGCAAAACCATAAACTCCGTCCCGTTGTGCAGAAAAGTCTAATAGGTGCGCCTTCTTTTTGCGATCGTAAATTCTATTCCAACAACATATTATTTCCATCAATTTTTAATCTATACTTTTTATAATGTTTTTATTTGTTATGTATTTATATAATAAATAAAAATATTATTATTATTTATCGTTTAATTAATTATGTATTAAATAGGTACTTCTCTCAATATTAATTAATAAAATATTTTCCTATTTACGAACTAATTTTTGAATTCCACGTTAAATTGAAACAAAGGGAAGAAAATATGGAGTGCAAAATACCTTCAGCCTCTTTCCAACAAACGAAAATAAAATTTGCAAACTACAGAACTTTATTGCAATAAAAGGAGTTAGTTTTAAAGCCATACTTATTTTTTTATTACTTATTTTACGAGCTGATAAAATCAACGTTTTCATTTAAAACGTCTTGAAAGGAGTTTTAGTTTTCTACAGATTTAATGATCTTTTATCGGTGCAACGTAAGTTGAATTTTATTAAGATCCTAATTTATGTAAAGATACCTAATCTACATACCTGCTGTCATATCTAAATCTTCTCGTCCTCTGCTTGAAAGTTGTCTTAGAGATTCAATTGATTACCCATATTTTCATGTTTCTGTTTGTTCTTTTGTTTGTTTAATTTTACGTACCTTTCTCGGCGTGGACAACCGCGAGGGCAAAGAAAAGGAGTAACGTTAAACGCATGACTGGCACCTTCCTGGTTAATTCAAACGGTGATATACCCTTCGGATTTGGCTAAAAGCCATTTTTGTTAACTTTTAGGCCGTTCCCACACCTTTTCTCTCCTTAATTTCTGTCTGCCGACATTGTTGTACGATGCATTTTCTCTTCAAGGCATTTGCAAGTTAAAACTGACTTATTTTTAGCTTTTTTTAGTCAATAAGTCTTGATGAAATCTAACTTTTTATAATTTAAGAAAAAGTACCGTTGAACACTGATTGTAAATTTTTTTTATTGCATATTTCGAATTTGGTTTAAGTAGGTAATTGTATTGTCTCTATGCGAGTGTAGGTTGGCTCTTATTTGGATTAGAAAGATTTTAGTATAAATAATTCGCCATAATTATGTCGGCATAAATTATTAATCGTATTGGCATATTCTGAGAAAGTATTAAGTCAGATAGGAGGTTTTTATTTTAATTTTAACACACATTGCAATTTTTTTTTCTTTCGGAAATATTGGCGTTACAACGTTGACTTTTTTCTCAACTAAGATTTTCTAATAGAATTTAGAAAAAAAAATATTTAAAAAGACTTTAAGGCATTTCCTTAAAGGTTTCTTTCATTTTTAAGACTCCATTTTCAGCACGAGGAACTCTAAAGCTTAATTTTAAATCCTTTTCTATAAAATATTGCCAAGTTTAGTTAAGTTTTGAGTCTTTATTAAAACAAATACATATATTTATAACCCAAAAAAATCTATTTCCTCCAAATTTTTAAGGATTTTATTTGGATTTTTTGTCTTCAAATGGGAATGTAGTACGTACGGATTACAGTGTAATGGTGAGTCAAGGATTCTTAAAGGCTTTTTCTTTCCCTCACTAATGTGTGGCCGCTTGGTCTAGGGGTATGATTCCTGCTTTGGGTGCAGGAGGTCCCGGGTTCAAATCCCGGAGCGGCCCTTATTTTTTTTCGATGATCATAAAACTTTTGTTGTAGGAAAACTTATTTCAGTTTTTATTTTATTTTATTTATACTCTTCATTGCTTCTAAAAGTTGATACAATTATTAAAATAGAAACACATCAAAAACCTTTTTATTAAGATGGGAGAAATAACAATAAATAATTAGCTTTTTGAGGGGTTACCGATCTCTTGATTAAGTCCCTCTCCGTGGCTTCTGAAGGCAAAAATTTCAAAAAAATTGATCTGTTGAGGGTATCACAATAAGTTTAATTTCAGAATGTTAATAAATCGTGATTTGTGACTATTATCTATTTTTCCTCCGAGATTTTAATGCCATAGTCAAACTATTTTTCCCACGAGCTGATTTCCCATATTCTGATTTTTAAAATTAGACCCTATAATTACTCATCAGTCATCAAATTCAGAAATTAGATTTTTTCAAAAGGATATTTTCCCTTCGGAGTACATCACTTTTAATAGTTGGATTTTCGCTGAATTTGCTTTAAAAATTTAAATTTTTCAATAATTTTAGGACCAATGTCATATAACCAATAAAAGAGGTAGAGGAGAAAAAAAAATGAAGTAAAGTAAGTGCTGGTCTGGAAGTGGCAACCATGGAAATTTTCTCTAATTGGAAAAATAGAAAAAATATTCTTAGTCATAAAAATGGACGCCCATTTTATTAAAATTAAGTATTTCCATCCCTAAACCTTTGAGCTTCCTTTTTCTCCTTCCTTATTTATAGATTTCAAAGGTTCTTTAACTGTCATGAAATCTTAAATTGAGTTTAAAAATCTTCTTTGACCTGAAAAACCGACCCAAATTACGACAAAAATTGTTGCTAAAGGCGTTTTGTTGTTCATGTATTAATGAGTTTGCGACCCACATAGAAGAGTGATAAGTCCCATTGTCCCCATGCTAAAATCTCGAACTTTTACATGCACAGAGACCGTTCTTGTCGAGTCACCTTAGTGGCTAAAAAAGAAATCCGAGACCCCTTTTTTAAAAGGCCTCAAACCTCGAACACAAAAGATTTTTAATTTTCGTCTCTGTACCTCATTAGTTAACAACAAAAAATTGAGTTCATCCAGCGTGAAA
This sequence comes from Orius insidiosus, assembly GCA_014119065.1. NCBI lineage: Eukaryota > Metazoa > Arthropoda > Insecta > Hemiptera > Anthocoridae > Orius > Orius insidiosus. The sequence continues at coordinate 94,109 of JACGAQ010000253.1, forward strand.
TAATTTGTAAAAACATGTCGTTGAATAATTAACGAGTGTAAAGATGCAAAATAAAAAATTTATCCAATTTTAATTTATTTTGCCTATTTTTTAATTTTCTTCTATTTTCAGTTTTTGAAGTTCTTCTTTAGAATTCGCAGTATTTTAGGCAAATAAAAGGTTTTTCTATTTTTTTATTTATATAAAGGGGTTTTTATAAAAATACTAATTTGAAAAACAATGGTAAAAGGTTTTATTATCAAAATAAATATTGCAGTCGTACAAAATCTAGGATGATTTTGATAACAAAAACAAATCAACAACTCTTAGAGTTTACAAGAATTGTCATTGAGACAAATTAAAAATAAATTAAAAATGTATGGACAAATAAATTAGGTTATAAAGATAAAGGTGGGTTCTGTTTTACTGGCTATTCGAGTCGACTGAAGGGATTTGAGCTGAATAAGCCAAATCGTGAGCTTGTTCGATGCTCCTTCTGTACGGGCCACCGGCGGCACCTCCGTAAGATGAAGACCATCCACCGCTCGATCCGGCGTTCCAGTCGGAAGGTCCCTAAAGAAATTGATTAGTATTTGAATTTTTTATAAATTCGTATTTACTTTTCCAAAGCTTCCGAGTCCAGCGCCACCTCCGGAGAAGAATTTCTGGAAGGCGATGATGGCGGCGATGACGAAAGCGAGTTTTCCGATGAAAAGAGCTTTGAGTGCCATAAGACCGATGGCTCCGAGAGCGAGAGGAAGAAGGGTAACCAATTTAGCACCAACGAGCATCAAAATGGGAAGAACCTTCTTCTTGATTTTGGCACGTCCTAAATCAATTATTGGATTAAAAAAATTTTTTTATGCTTAAAAACTAACCTTCGTCAAGGGCACGCTGGAAGGTTTCAGGAGCATCTTGAGGCATTTTCAAGGTGAGAGAATGAGATTGTAAAAATCGAAGAGCAGAGTCGTATGCGAGGTCGATAAGTTTGGAGCTTCGTTCTTCGGCGTTGGCCGGCAAAGATTCTTCGAGCTGTTCGGGAGTCATTAAAGCACGTCCGGCTCTGAAGTCGTTCTCTTTGACTAGAGTGACACCCGGGGCGAGCTGGATATCGGACATCCTAGCCGCCCTGTCCATCGCCGCGATCGCCCTCACACCCAAACAACTCACGACATCCTCCCTCGAACTACAGTCACTACTGTCGTCGACGCGATTGTCAAGCACAGCCCCGATCGCGAGAGCCGGCAAAAGGACGTAAATGCTGAATGCGTACATGACTCGGACGTGTGAACGACTGGATGGCCCACCCTAAGTCAGAGGACCTTTTATACCCCGCTCCGTCCGTCAAGCGAAAGCTGGTAAACAAAGACTCACCCTCAGCCCCCCACTCGTTCTTCGCTACCCATACATCAATCATTGAACTAACTTAAACAAAAACACTCCATTTTTCAATATTAATCAAATATTAATATTTTATTAATCAAAATATAAAATTTTAATTTCAACACAATTTTTTTAATAGTAAATTTAACCAAACCGCAATAAAAAAATAAATGAATAATTTATAAAACTACTCACTTTCTCGTTATGTCTACTTTTATTGATCCTATCATTTATAGAATCATCAATTTTTTTAATTCTTTCATTAATGGTAGATCTTCAGTCTATTAAAAAAAATTGTTTTTCACTATTTCCTCAATATATTGTTTTTTCATAATAATCCTACCGAGTCCGTTCACCGATTATTTTAAACGTAATAAGTAGCAGAAAAATTTGATTTTTGCCTAAAACTGCCAACTGTAAAACCTTTTTCGCACATAAACTTCGAATAAAAACAAAAATTATTATTTTACGAAAGACATCCCGTTTTTCATCACGTTTGAAGGTATTAATCGGGAAACAATAATCCGACCGAGTCCGTCCAAAGCTCATTTTAAAGGTTATAAAATAACCTCTTCTTTTCTTCTTTTTGTCCAAAAACCAAATTGTTTAAAATAACAATGTTTACTGGAATACTAAAATCCGCTATCTCTAATATTTATATTAAAAAAGAATGCTTTTCTCAAAATTTCCTTGGCGAAATTTCTTTTTTGGACCTACCTTAAAAATGAAAATTTTCAAGGTAGCTATTGAAGTACCTTAAGGAGTCCTCGAACCGAGGGATCTCATTGGCTGATGATAACATAATCCTTTTTCACTTTAAACCTTTCCTAAGGTAAGGAAAAGGGATGAAGGGTAAGGTTCATCAATACCACACTCCTTTCGAGGAATCTTTGGAGCAAAGGATTTCTTCCTTAAATAATCCTTTTGGATAAGGAAAGAAGAGTTTCAAAGCACGATTATAAACACGAGCCTTACCTTATAAGAGTAAACGGGCTCCAACGGATTATTCATTGAATATTTATGGATATTCATAAATTTTTACTGTTAAAGTCTAAAAATTGATGATGTCTCTGTAGGTTGTTTTCTTTTAATCACCTTTATGTAAATTTGCTCAAACGGAACTAAATTAAAACCCTAGTTTTTTTGTCTGATTTAAAACGACAAGTTGGGTACTCGTTAGTTGAGATTTTAATCTGAAATGGTCAAGGTTCCCAAGGGATTTAAATTTAAAGTCCACTTTCTTCGTATTTTCAAAGATAAATAATCCCTTATGACTTTAAACCTCATATGAATCGCCCGATAATTTTTGGATTCTCCACGTGGGAACGGGATCATCTTTTTTTTTTCTTTCTCTGTTTTTGTGTACCGCCTTAAAGATGAAAGCACGTTATAATTCGAGAGGGAAGAGCCCTTGAACCGTTAGGCCCTCAGCCCTGACACAGTCTCATCCCATTATAAGAGTACCTAATTCTTTAGTACAGTCTATGGACAAAGGATAACCAAATAGGTGTCTGTACAAAAAAAAATGAGCTACTACTTTTGACATTTATTAAACACGTGCCATTGATTTATAGGAGAAGTTTAAAAAGTTAAGAATATGCAAACAGATATTAAAAAAAGAGGACATAGTGATCTGAAGAGGTGTGGCGAGTCTGTTAATGAGAAGTTAGCAAGTAGGAGCGTCCGAAGTTCCTTTTGTCTTTCTTTCATTATTACTCATCTTTCAACTATGTCCTCAATAAGCCTTTTAAACGTTATCGGGGTAAAAAAAATAACGTTACCCGCTCTCATTAACAGGTTTTTTTTTCTGGTAACTTTTATCGTAAGTCGTGCGTCCAGAAATGACCGGAGGAGTAAGAGTGTTCGGAGAAGAAAGTTATGACGAAAAGGATCTACGTTTGTAAGCTGAAGGAGGTCGTGTTGCGCAAGTTGGTGTGTAAAAGAAATGCCCACGATTACGTTTCTTATTTTTAGTATGCGACAAACGATTTCCGGATGTCCCTATCTGAAAATTAGCTTGAAATCTGGACATTTTAATTTTTGAATACAAAACCCGGAGGCAGAAGAATGAGAAGAATAGATAGATTTTCATCTGGAATGAACTGTCTTAAGGTCTTGGTTCGATCTGAATAGAGTTGTCTTGGCAGTAAGGCGTAGGCCCTCACCGGGGGCCTATACTTTTTCCGGCCTTTTGACAAAGACTACACAGAATTTAATAAAATTTTTTCCTCGGTTTTTCGGCCAACTCTTTATTTTAACGATTTTGGGTACCTATCTCCATTTTTTTCATCCACCCGTAAAAAATATTTCGGTTTTAGGTAGATTTTTTTAAAAATTTTTGTAATGGTTTTAGGGCTTTTTCTCTATTTTTCCTTTGGGAAAGAGACTCCATTTTTTCCTTCAGCAAAGAGAAGTAATTTTTAGAGGATTTTTGGGAGAGTTTCTTCTGTTTTTCGATCAATTCGAAATTCGAATTTAGGTATATTATTTAGATTTTTGGCCTTAAAACTCTTTAATTTTATCATGATTTTAGGCCCTTTATTCCATTTTTTCTAATCGAAAGAGACCCCGTTTTTACCCAGGAAAGAAACCTCATTTGTACAGGATTTCATTCAAATTTCATTGCTTTTTTTTTTTCTCACTGGAAGCCAGTTTTTTCCTTTATTTTTGAGCGATTTCGAATTTTCCGCCTTCCACATTTTTTTTTGGGGCAAACAGACCCTATTTTGTTCGAAAAAGTGTTTTTTGATATCTTTATACATATTTTACCTCTGTGAATAACCCGAATTTTAATTTGACCGACGCTAGAAAGTAAAAGCTTCGGAATCAAGGGCAATCGGTTCTATCTCCCATTGTTGCCGAAACACGAAATGTTCTCCAGTTTATTCGTTTCTTTCAATTAAACCTTAATTTTCTCTCATTTGCCAAGGTTAGTTAATTTTAATCCTACTTTTTAAGGGCACCCGAAAAATCTTAAATGCTCCGTAAAATTGCGTTTAGAAGGAAATCTACGTATTAAGTCTCCCACTTTCCCAAAGGCAAACAGTTCATTTTTAAATAGTTATAATGGAAACATAAAGGGGCATACGCCATATTGCTGTAACTCTTGATTAGATCGAACGAAAATCTAAGGCCTGAATAGGACTGTGAAGAAGGAATTTTTTCAGAAATTAATTTTTAAAATCTTGAAACCATCTTCTGTAGCATACATTTTTTTATAAGTTTCCAAAGTGTATCGGCCTACTTTTGAACGATGTATTCTTTACAAAATGAATTCTTAAAAAACTTTTTTTTCTAATTTCCCTGAATTTTTTAACACTTTTTTTCTCGCCTGAAATGAAAATTTTTTTTTGTCAAAAAAAGAAATTATCGGCTTTTACTTTCACCGCCGTTCAGACTAATTTGAGATACAGTATTGTTCTGCTTGAAAGGCCACAGGACGAAGCTGACGCATGGGAGAAAGTGAAAAGACGGAAGTAGCCTAAAAGTTTATTCCGATCAATCTGATAAAATAATCTGAACAATTAATATTCGTTCACAACAGTACATGAGCGTCAAAATAAAAAGGTTAAAATATTTTTAAACAATTAATAATTGTTTAAATATTTTTAAATAATTAAAATAATAGTTATATATTTTTTCATTAATTGCTCAAAAAATGTTTTTTCTTAATAAACTTCCTTAAAGAAGTTATTGTTTTACCCTCCATGTTGGGTTTTCGGGGAAGGGTCTTCCAGAAGTTCTTGTTTTTGTTTGTTTTCATGATTCCGTTTCTGCCTTTAAAATGGATATTGAACTATTTTTGCGTTTTACTCTCTGTGATCTAACAGTACGAGTATTCCGACGGGATCCGGGAACGAAGGTTGAGTCAGGGGAGTGAAAAGTTGTTGCATCAGAGATTCCCGCCACTTTCTCCGTTCGCGGGGAGGCTGGGAGGAGACGCGGAGGGTTCAATGGTCCATTCAGAAAACCCGGACCTGGAAGATCGTGGGCGTCGACCGGACGTAATTGATCGTGAACCACGGCCAATGTCAAAGCCCTCAGCGCTTCCGGAAACGAGTTTTATTCCTTTTCTCGGACGAAAGTGAAAATCTTTTAAAAGTTTTCACAAGAGAAAAAGTGATAAAAAACGTTTGAAATACCTATCAATTTTCATGCTTAGCTTGCTAAAAGTTTAAACATTCTTTAAAGCTAATTTTTATTTAAAAAAAATTAAGTTTTGGTCACGCATGACCGGTCATGAAGGACTAAAAAGGACGACCGTGGCGCCATAGACTAAGCTGTAATCTACTATGACAAAACCTATTTTTTCATTCGAATTCCATCCATCCCTTGAACGCCTTATGAAATGCGTTTCTTGGTCAAAAGAGCCAGGAAAACACCCAAAATAGGGTAAAATTAGAGGAAAACTTGATCCTTATCTTGTATATGTTGGCCAATAGATTGTAGAAAATGACCGAATTTTGGTAAATTAGGTGTATAGTAAAGTAGAAGTCTGTACGGAAAACCAAATTTTTGGGCGACTTCTTTTGGCCAAAAATCTCACTTTTTTGTATTTTTTTTTCAATGCTTCCTCTTTGTTGAGCAAAAAACGCTCTTTTCACATGATTTTAAGTGGTTTTCCTCCAATTTTAACGATTTTTAGACGATTTTTTATGGGCTCCTTTGATTTTCGTTCGTTTTTCTTAGATTTAGGGACAGTATCTCTTTTATAACCCGGTTTCTGTACGGATCCTTATTTTACGGATTTTCTTCCCTTTTTCATTGATTATTCATGCGAAAAAACCATTTGGGAGTTTTTCTATGTTTTTTGAGAGGAGCGTGAGGTCAAAAATAAGTTAGCCCTAGATTTTTGACGAGAGTACTTTCACGTCGAAATGCGTTTGTTTCTTCAAACTAAACGGACGAAAAAACAAACCGGAATCATAAAAGAAAAATGTCATCATTTTCGTCGATGATAAATGGTCCAGAATGAACTGAAACAGTTCAGTGGACTCGCCTGACCAAATACAGACTGATTGGTTATTGCCGCGTGTGCAAGGGCGCAACATTTATCATAAAAGACATTAAGAGTTTATCTTTTAAGAATCATTGATCGTAGAAAGTTCCTATGATCTTTTCGATTAATCTTCCTTAAAGAAAAAAAATCTTCTTAAAAAAATCAATTTAAAAAACGAATTTTTTTCGTCTTATTAGAAAACGTAATGTTCATAGTAAAAGCTTTAAATGCTTACATTGTTTACTTTCACTGAACATCCAGCCGGATCTAGGAAAGACATTCGAAGACTAACTATAAATGAGCAAGTTAAACCAGATCTCATTGAATTGATTGATTTCTCTTTTAAATAAAAACGACATGGAGGGTATCACAATAACATCTTTAAGGAAGTTAATAAAAATTATGCGAAATTTTTTTTTTGTTCCAGCCAATGTATAGAAAGTGGAGCTAACCCATAGCGCAAACATCTTTGCTCGCGTGCGTCTTTGAAAACAAATAGAACCCAGTAACACACAAAGGAGAGGGGAAAGTATGTATCAATAGAGAGCTTTACAATGAGTCCCCTAATGAGAAAGTTTAAGAACAGAGGAATCTGTCAAGGAATTTGTTTTCCTCCTCCGAATCTCAAACGGTTGAACAGAATGTAAACCATTTTGATTAGTAGCCATTTCTTGAGGAAAATTCTGAAAATTTGAGAGCGGAAATCGGGATTTTAAAGGCATAATTTAGCTCTGAAGCTGCCCCAGCGAGGGCATCCTCATGAGAAGACTTTTTTCGATTTTTCTCCCTCAAAGAAAAGTTATTGGATTACCCTTCATGTCCGGTTTTCGGAAGAGTGTCTTCTAGGCCTCTTACCTCGAGGAAAATTAATAAGCGTTCTTTACCAATCATGAGTTTGTCTGTAATGCCGTCCGTCCGTTGTGAGTTTTAACCGGATCATTTTACGGGCGCAATTTCAATCCCGTTTTCACCAAATTTTTACATAATCTTCCTTTTTGCTACTTAGGGAACGTAAAGAAGTTTTTCAAAATTATGTATCAAAAATAGCGGAAATCTGTTGCAGTTTCACTGGCGGAATTTTCGTCCGAAAAAATTAATTTTGTACATCTTTATTTATTATTTTATTATCTTTAATTTCGGGTATTTGGTGGTGTTCGTACCAATGCTCGTAGGGCTTTCAGCAAATTAAGAAAGGAGAATTTTGTAATTTGGTGAAAATCCGGTGAGATTTGTGGTGTTTAGGAAAAAAATAACGATGGGATTTTTATAATGTCCATGGGCCGTTTTGTGTTCCTAGGGTGTCTTCCAAAAAGCTTAAAAGACATGATGATAGTTTTTTGGGTCAAATTTTAGTTGGGTTATGTTGCACGGAGATAGGTAGAATAAATAGTTTTATTGTTATTTTACATAAATAAATAATAAGTCTTAAAAATTGAATTAATTTTCGTAGGCGGGCGGATGTTCGTATGGATATTCGTGCTGGTAGGGCTTTTGGGGGCGGTCCTGGTCGTAGAAGCTTCTGTGTTGATGATGACTCGGGAGGGAGATGACTTCGTAAGAGGCGTGATGAGAGCCGCCCCCTCCGCCTTTTCTAAACGCGTTCATGGCGGCCAAAAGCAGGGCGGCCATGGAGGCGGCGAGGGCTTTACCCGCCATCGCAGCCACCGCCGCCATCCCCAACGTCATTAGGACTCCTCCAATCATCATACCGACTCCGTATCCTTTCTTTTTTCTTCCTGAAAAATATTCATCAAACATTAAAAACTCAAAAGGTATTACATTTTAAGCCCTTTTTTTAAAATCAAGAGTTATCTTCGTAAGCAAAACCGTCAGATAAAAAGTAATCAACAGTGTTGAGCTCTGTTGAAGACTACAAAACATTTTAGTTCACGAATGCGGCGATAGATGGCGTCACTCATTTCAGACAAGGAAAAACTCGCCTTTTTCAACAAACTCTGTCATCTGGATAGGCCTACGTATAAAAAAGATATGTGGAGCGTTAACGCAGGAAGAGAATGCCCTCCATATTTCCATAACTATTGGACCCTACATATACCGTTATCTGGTTTATATTCCTTCTGGACATTTTTGTGTGCGAAATCTGATGTTACTGCCAGCATTTAACAATGAAAAATTCAATCAATATTCTTTTATATATTTATTGTAATAAGTATAATGAAGCGTTCTGGGAAGAAATTGCGACAGACAGAGGATCACTAATCAATTTTTATTGCGGGGAACGGAAGACCCTCCTCCCAAGATTTGAGGGTATAAGAATAACTTAATTTGAGGAAGTAAAACACTATACGATAAGCTTGTAAAAGTAGAATCTGAATCAAACGCCATAATTTTTAACTTTCTCAAAGAGGAGTTATTCGATTACCCTGACTGGGAGAGGAAAATCTTGAAGATCGAGTGAAAAGTGTTTTTTTTTTGGCCAAAAAACAGACGGAAACGCACGTAAACAGGCAGGCAACTTCGTCGAATTTTACGCCCCCCTCAGATTCCTAAGTAAAATGCTAAGTTCAACCTTTTCCTCGGCTTTTACTTCCTTAAAGAAGTCATTGTTTTACCCTCCTTGTCGGGTCAGTGGGGACAGCTCTTTTCGACGTAGCTTCTTTTGGGCCGAAATCGGTAGTCTACATTTTTGGATAGAGGAATTTGATCTTGTACTATTGACTTTGTTTTTTAAGCAAAAAAAAAAAAAAAAAGAGTTAACCAACCTTCAACTTGTGATTTGTCGAAATAAGCGAACTTGGGAAGCTTAAACTGAATTCTGTGTGTGTCGAATAAATTAGTGATGCTATCTCCGATCGATCTCCTTTCCGGCTTGGAATCTGTGAAATTGACCGAAGGGTCACGTACTAAAAATAACGACCCTTTGATTATAGTGAGACTCTCCTCTTTGGCGACTCTATCGATTAAATTCACTGTTTTATTTTGAATACAATTTATTATATCTGGATTACACGAACTTAGGGCATTTAAAAAAATGTTGAGAGGCACCGCGTCGATTCGCGAGACGAAAGCGAAAAACGTCAACGTTAAGAGAGCCCGCATCTTTTCACAAACGGGGCCCGATTCTGAGTTGGTGTTAAAATCCGTGTGATATTTATATCGTCCGCTATGATAACGAGTCGAATAGCGATAACGACCGATAGATGGTATTCCGAGTTGGTGTTATTTCGAATGTGTTATTTTGGTGGTATCCAAGGAGTGATAAGAGAAATAGCGTGAAGGAGGTTACTATATTGTTACTATTTTTAATCTTATAACGTTGTTTACATTCTCTCTGCACTCACGGCAAATGGAATTTCTACAATTTAATAAATCTAAACCCATGTCATCTTTAGATTTGCTCATTTACATCGTTAATATTATCGATATTGTTTTTCTTTTTATAATCTACACGCTTCAAAATGGACTTAATTTTTAAAAAGTTGCTATAATTACCCATGATCCCTCGATAACGAACATACCTTCTAGCTTTAACCAAAATAAGTATTCCAAATTAGCTGTAGATATCAAGTTTTTTAAATTTAATTTTATGAAATGTTTATTACGAGGGAAAGAGATTTTCCAAAACGAGAATACATACATATTACGGCATGTGTTTCTTGTTGGTAGAAACACTAAATCCTCTCAAAAAGAACAAGAAGAACTCATTAAACCAAACTTTTGTACGAATTTATTATTTTTAAATTTAAACACTAATAATATGAATCTTCTTTCAATAACTTGATTGACATTAAATTTAAGAAAATATATTAATACTCGTAAGTAAACAAACTCTGTCACAAACTTAAATTTTACTTCACATTTTAGCGAAAATAGAAAAACCAAAACTCTTTTAAAACTATTTAACCAAAACTGTACTCAAAACAAAGGATATCACAGTGATATTCGGGGATAACACCAAGGTCTTGGAGCGTGATAAAAAATAGCGGGACGGAGTCAAAATAGCGTGTGATATCCCGGATAACACGTACTCAGACGGCACCTTTTCGATAATAGCGGGATGACGTCACATAACGTTACGTTATTTTTTATCACCATCTAATAGCACTAGCTCGGAATCGGGCCCATGGTTAGCTTTGGGGACGTTTAGTCCATTTATAGTTCCAAGTCCTTTTTTTTTTTCTTTCTTTTTCATCTGTGGTTTTCGACGGAATCCTATCGGAACAGTGGAATATGGAGCGACCAGATCCCAAAGATCACCAATCGGAACGATTTTCATTATTTATGAAAAAGGATAAGCCGTAACTTTCTAGATTTTGGAAAATGCATAAACCACACTTTTTTTAAAACTTTAACTTTCTTGTATTTAAAAAAAATTTCACCCGCTTAAAATACTTTAAAGAAAAACGATTTTTGAGCACTATGGAGGAGCAGCATTTCTCATTATCCAATAAGCGAACAACAACAAAAGACCGATGAATAAGGCGGCTTCAATTAAAAACCAAACTTCAATCATTGATTCAACCGAACTTAACGCAATCGAATTTTTTGTTTGTTTTGAAACATATGTTTAACAAAATTAAGATAAAAAGTACTGACTGGACTTTTTTCAAACGAGAAAAAGAGCAAAGTAAAAAAAAATTATATCAAGGTAGAAAAAATTGAAGACTTCGCCCAGGAAGGCCACATGGAATGAGCGTGAACATTAAAAAAAAAAGGGGAAGCGGCGCACAGTGGGGCCAAATTGGAAATTCATCGCCCAAATTCAGGAACTATCCATTTTTATGTATTTTTGGATTCTGAACCAGCAGAAAAAAGCATTTAAACATATTTTGATATGTTTCAAGCGGTTATTTTTGAAAATTTTCAAAATTATTGCATTAATTTTAGTATTTTGGTGCATGGATTGGGGGTAAAATAAACGGTTAAATTTGTTTTAAAATGTAATAAAAAAATCTACCCAATTAATTTTGTAATAAAATATAATAAAAAATCTAATTAATTTTTTTCAATTTCCAACCATTCACTTTCCGCATCTGGTGCTTTTAGCAATGCAATGACTTGAGGGAATATCCTACTTTTTCTGCTTAAGAAGGGTCCGCAAAGAAGCTAAAATTGGGTCGGACGAAAGTATTTGATTATAACCCTCTTGCCATATCCAAATTAATACCCTGAGTCAAAGGTTAAATTTTGGTGAATGTCGAAATTTTGGTCAAAGTTGTCAACTTAAAAAATTCGCCAAAAAAGAAGAGCAACTCTGAGCAATTTCTGTCAACGTGGCGTTGTTATACACAGTTCAATGTTTTATTAGAGATAGAATGGTCGATGTAACCCGAGGCAACCGAGAAAAATGGCTTTTAAAGAAAAAGCACTAGGAAACATGGAAATTGCTATAAAATTATATTAGTTACCTGCCGAAAAGTGATCCATTGTTAACAAAAATTGTGTTTCGACTTCTCAACATCGATGTCAATTGAATGATACTCAGCGAAATTGAAAGAAAGAAGGGCATTACAGTTAAGTAAAATATCTGAAAAGGATCAATTGTAGGATTTGCAACAAAGTTTGCCGTAGGAGGAAAAAAATATAATTTCATACATATTTCCAATAAAGTTACGTTAGTTAAGGATTATAGAAATCAATCAGAGTGAATTCATACTATAAATATTTGATTAATTTTTCTCCATTTTGGCCACGAATTTCCATTTTGGCCCCACTGTGCGGCGGTCCTTCCTTCTGTGACTCAAAGGTTTGGTGTCCACATTAGCCATTCTTGCTCCTGTCAGTCCCCAAAACGTTAAGAGATTTGGGCAAAATTGTAGAAATCATGGCATTTTCAACTATAATAACTTAATCTTTACGGTAGAATAGAAAACTAAATTATTCAATATGAAAATTATCATTTAATTATTCCATCAAAACTTCGAAAGGAGGAAAAAACCGCACCAATATCAATTTACATAAAAAGAAAATATTCAATTAATTAGGCGGCTTGGCTAATTCAAAGATAATGAATTATCAGAATTAGTATAGATTAGACTAATCAAAGTAGTAAGGTAGTAATTTAAACAAAAAGGTGGTTAACGCTTGGGAGATTTTAATGGATATTTGATCTTTAGGGGATTCTGTGGGTGTTCAAACGTTAAAAAGGCTGCACGATTCAACCCAACGGAGGAAAACAGAAACATGAATTTTTAGATTCGCTAGGAAATTTTTTATTGTTTTATTTTTATATGAAAATGATAAGTGTCGTGGGAACAAGAATCCCCCAAAATGGTAGAGAACGAGGAATCAGTGTTGCCAACTTCTTATAGGGAATTACTGCAGTGGTCCTCTAAAAGTAAGTTCCTAGTATGTAAAAGTAAGTATGATTGAATTTGATATCCGAGTATAGTTTCGGCCTTATCAGGAAAAGACTGTAAATACTTTTTCAGTTAAAATACGAGTCTTCTTTTACTCGTGTCAAAAGTGGGATGCAGAAGAACATGAAAAAAACAAAACTGTGCATGCTTCTGAGAAAGCTTCCTAGTGGCTCTCCAGGCACAAAATGTCCTTCGGTTAAATTCCCTTTTTTGTGCGTGCGTAAAAAATGTAACGCATGAGTAAACAAGTCGATAAAATCGTAAAAATTTTTCGCAGGAGTTCAAACAGATTTTTTTTTAATTAAAAAAAAAATTGGGGCATCCACGTTCGAATTGACGGTCAGCTTGACAAATGAAAGGGAGCATGTCTTTTCATGGACTGCTTATTTCAAACTAGTCCCTTAATTTCTGAACCGTTTAGCATCATTTAGATGGACATAGTATCAAAATATTTCCGTTTGCCTAAAAATTAAATTAATTAAAAAAATTCTGAAGAGTGGGCTCTTGAGACCTCTTTACAAGTATAATGAATGTGCGTAGCCCTAATTACGGTTGTTTCTTCATTTTTATGGTTTGAAATGACGTCTTAATTATTTCTCACCATGATGGGATATCTTTTATTTCAAAAACGTCATTGGACATTTTTAAAATCTGCATGCCAACATGGAAATTCGTCGGATCATTTAAGTTGATAGAGACGAACGTTATTCTTTTATTTTAACAACCATTAACCCAGTTGTGTGGACAGAAAATGGTGTGGTATCATGTCTTATAATTAAGAAAGTTAGTTGTGCGTTAAGTGGAGCAGGCAGGTTGGCTCTTATTTTTTTATTATTCTATTTTTTTAAGGTACTAGTTTTTAGTGAAGGCCCACTGTGGTCTTTTTTTCTCATTTTCTATTTCTAGTATCCTGTCAATAATGAAGAAAAGCTTAGCAATAGAGAAAATGTTACAGCTTAGTTATCTGATCCGTCTAGGAGCTATGATTAAAAAAAATTCACCCTTAAAATCGCCTAGAATCTCGACTCTTCGTATTTCTTAATTTCTGAAACCTTAATAAAAAATTGCTTTAGAGTTATCAAAACGTGGAAAAATTTGATACCACAATTCAAATTTATACAAATTTTGACCAACTTTGCACAAATGCCATTTTTTTGTGAGCGTGTGCGTGAAAACAAAGCATTTAGATTCAGGTTTCTATTTTTTAAGATGAGATCTTTATAAATACGTGAGATGAAATTCACATTTGAAAAAAAAGAAAAAAAAACACTAAAAATAAATTATTTATTTACAAAAAAATTTAACTTATGTCTCATAAATTTTTTAAAAATTATTTTAAATAAATTAAATAAATAATTTATATTACAAATTCTATACATGTGCTTGATTGAGCATTATGGCGTTGTTGGCCAAGTGATTTGAAGCACAGAAAAAAAAGGACAAAGTAAATGTGACATGGACCCGTTTTGACCTAAACGACTAAAAGTTCATATTTGACACTTCAAACGAATTCTAGCACAAAAACTTCGTTAAAAAAACAGTTTTTTTCCCAACAAGTTTTTTTTTAAGGCACTTTAGTCTTTTTTGAGTCCGACTCCTACGGCGAAAAGGGCGAAGAAGAACCCAGCGAATCCGGTTGTGGCGACCATGAGGACGAGACCTCCCAGGAGGAGAGGGACGAGCGTGAAAAACTTGAGCTTATACGCCAAAAGTAACGGAAGCATGTATTTCTTTAATTTTTTCAACCCTTTGACCTTAACGTGTTTTTTCCCTTTCTTTTTCGCCCTTTTTAGACTCTGGTGGATCTTATGTGACCGCTGGGTTGTCGACGGTGACTCTTGAACTACATGAACGATTGGCCGATGCGGGCGGATTTTATGACCGCTGATTTTATTGTGTGGATATTTTTGAACTTGGACTTCACTTTCTTGTAGTTCCTGCTGTTCGTAATCTGAAACAAAAAATAGGAACGAATTACACACTTTAATCACTATTTTTGAAGATAATCCGTCGGTCCATTAACCTGGAAAGCTCAGGGTTGCTTCTTCATGGGTCGTGATCATCGGAGAAAACGAAAAAAAAGGGAATTTCACTAAACGATCGTGTGTGTGTCTATCTTTCGGAATAACAATGCTTGGACGGTCGCAGCTTCTTGAGAACGGGCAGGTCGTGAACTCACTTTCCCACACCGTGACCTTAAAAACCATCCTCAAGATCTTTATCAATATCGAATGTTGTTAAAAGAAAATAATTGATCAATACTTTTAAGTACATAATTAAAATAAGATTCATAAAATGTCATTTAATAAATAATTAGTCTAGTAAAAAGTTATGTGAGTTTTAAGACTATAATTTGGGTTTTCGACTTTTGCAAAAGAATTCTAATACCCTCCATAGACGGGTTTTAAAAATAGGTCATCCAGAACCTCCTCGGCAAACGCTATTATGATTGAAAATTAACATTTTTGAAGCTAGTTTTGGTCGTTTTGGCAATTAATCTCTTTAGTCGATTTTAAGGAGTTTTTCAGCTCAAAAACCATCATTTTTAACAGATATTTGGTAATTTTTCATGTTTTTTTTTAGCCATGGAAAACCCTTGGTACCAGATTTTTAAGGCATTTTTGCTCTCACTTACATTTTTAGGAGTTTAGCTTTTTCGCTAAGGAGCACCTATTCAAGAAGGTTTTAGGTCGTTTTATCAATCTTTCGCCCCTGTCTACCTGATTTTTAAGGCTTTTACTCCTTTCGCCAAGTTTCAAGGGTCTTTTTCTCAGTTTGTTGGCCAATAGCAATCCTTTTAACCAGATTTTCATGCGTTTTTCATTTTTTTTCCACCGAAAGTTTCGGATATTTTTCGAGGTTTTTATAGGAACAAACCTACGATTTTGGTGGTTTCTCGACCTAAATACGTAGGAAAACTGCTTTAAAATTGGATAAAAAGTTTTTATTTTTTAAATTGGCTGACAGATCGAGGAAAATGACAATTTTTGCTTTTTTTACTACCGTCCCTACAAACTACCTAAAATGATGAGGTAAGGACCGAAAAATCGAACATAAGCGCTCAGAAATGGTGGTGAGTAATGTGTTTTTTCCAGAAATCTAAAAAAACCCAAAAATCCTGTAAAAAGGGTGTTTTTAGTCTAAAAAAAACTAAGGAAAACTCCTGCAAATCATTTAGAAAGGTTAAAAAAAACCAAATCGTAGGTTTCTTGACCAAAATCCCTGGGAAAAATTCCGAAAATCTTTTTCGAAGGGGTATTTAGGCCGAAAAACAGAGAAAAACGACTAAAATTCTGGTACGAGGGGTTCCTCTTTGCCAAAAAGCTGAAAGAAAAACCGTTTTATACGATTTTAAAGAATTTTTCTGAAATTTTCCGACGAGAAACTGCCTTCGTAGAGGATCTTAAAAAACTTCGAGGAATCAAATATTTAGTGAAAGTAAAGGATTTCCATCAAACATTCATGCTTGAACGGCCCAAAATGAGACCCTTCCGAAAAGGCTTCCGTTCTCAGTGCAACAGAAAATACTTAAATGATTTCGTCTCAAGGTTTTTTTTTTAAAGGGAAAAAGTTAAAATCCGACTTTCTCGAATTTTAAAATTATAGAGATCAAGTAGGTTATTTACCGCAAAAAGTGATAATTTATTTATCTAAACGGGAACAAGAGGATGAGGAAAACAAAGATGACCTTTTTCCCGCAGGTAGGTCACATGCGGTTTTATTCTGCTGCAAGTGTCAACATTATAAAGAGGAGAGGAATGCGGAAAACCAAAGCTTAAATTAAAAAAACGGACTTGTTACACCTCTTTCTAACCTATTTTCGAGCAGGTGATAGATTCAAAAGGAATCTTTTTAATAATAAAAAAAAAAACCTGTGAAAAATGAAAATATTGAAATTGAAGGGGGGTCCAAAAACGACAAAAGTTCTCCGTTATTTTCTTTTCGCCATCAAAGAGGACGCCTGCGGTTCTAATTGCGGCCGGACCGATTTCGCGGTTCCAACCTCTTTTAAAAGGAAAAATCCTCGAAGAATGAAGAATCCGGCGGTAATGTCCTGTGCCACTTTAGCCATAAAAGTTTCCAGTCATATAGTAACAGAGGACCTTTTGAACCTGGTCAACGTGACTTGTTATTTCTCTTCGCCGATACCCAACGAGCTTTCACGTTCATATGACACGGATAGCGCCGACAGATCCATTCTTATTATCTCTTAAAAGAAAACTATAAACAAAATTTATTCATCCGCTTTTGTTACTAATTATTACCAAACTTTATAATTAGACATTAACATTTCAAAAAGATACAACGGAATCTTTCGTGTAGGCCGACAGAAGTTCCTTTCTTCGTGAGTCCACCGCATGAGTTCCCTATTCATAAATAAGCCTCGTTTTAAATTTATGACTTGTTTTGATAGCGGCTAATTATAGTTTCATCTTTAACGGTATCGCACCTTTGAAATTTTCCAGCTTTTTCCGGAAGGTTGACTTCTCAACTAGAATCTCCTTAATACGGATTCATTAGATTTTATTTTCTGACAGTCTGATTTTTTTTAAGAGCGAATGAGCTATAATAAAGTTTTCATTGCCCACTAAAAATTTTTAGACAGTCGCTTTCACATGACTTCGTTTTATTTTAGCCAGGAAAGTGAAGATCGGCGCTTCCTAACTAATTTATAGAGTTGTCCAGTTTAGAATGTCAATAAAAAAAATTGGGTCATAGACTGAGTTGTCCGGGTGTCTTAACTCAATCGCTATAGGGAAAATCTTATACAAAATTATTTTTCCCAAAAAATCACCTCATTTTCCCCCATAAACGTCATTTCTTTTACATCCTGTACACAACGATTTATTGTTAACAAATCGACAAATCTTTCCGGGAATCCTCAAACAGCAGGGACTGGAGCGGGAATGTTCCAGTCGGGGAATCGAACTTACGACCTTTGAATCACCAACGGAATTAGGAAAAGAGCGCTGCCTTAATCCCCTCGGCGCGCCGGCCTCATATTTTTGATTTTTTAAGACCCTAATTGTTGTTTAATTTTCCATGGGTTTAGCTAGCTCTGGGAACTGTTTTGGAATCGAATAAATCCGCTTTTTATGGCTGTAAACATTGGGGGGGAAAATTCTTTCGTGTTTTTTTTTCTAGATAATTTGCAGACAGTATGTAAGATGAAGGTTTTACCTTTTTCAAAGTATGATCCTTGAATCCTTTTATTTTTCTCCAAGGTCTGATGTAGGGGGGGGGGGTTCTGCCTGCCGCAAGGGTCTAGTAAAATGGGAGAGAGAATGAAAAACATAAGGAAATAGTCCCCCTGATGAGGCATATCAGGCCGAAACCGGTCGTGGAATATCCATTTCTGTCATTCTCTTTCCCTCCTTTTTCAGTATCATCATGATAAAAACACAGAAAAAGTTGAGATCGGTAATGATTAATATTCGATTTGACCCTCCGGGGTCTGGAAGACCCTTCCCCAAAAACCCGACGTGTAGGGTATCACGATAACTTCTTTAAGGAAGTTAAAAATGTTTTTATCTATGTTTATTTCTATGTATGTATCTATGTTTATTTCCAGGCTTCTTAGATGGGCTAACTTCTAAAATTCGAGTTTCTTAGGAACTGGAAGGCTTTTCACAAAAAATTACGAGATAGGGAAAATAAATATTAATGAGTTTTTAAAATATACATAATTGAATAATAACGCAAAAGGATGGTTAAAGCGATTACGTCGGTGAGTTTAAAGAATTTTTTTTTTTTTACTTCTTTTCGTTATGAATTAAGCTTAAGAAAACAAAGCTTCTGGTACTTCTCAATCAGAGCATCCCATCAGAAGAGCGTTACCATTCACGCTCAATCAATCGACACGCTGAGTGTAAAGAAAAAGGAGGTTTCTAAAGCTTTTTGACTCGACTTCTTTTGTTTAATTAATTTGAAATATTGTCCATCAAAAGATAAAAGCAATAAATCTTCCATGGTTTCGCTCAGATAACGATCTCGGACGTCATTTGAACGGTTTTTAAAATGCCAAGATTTTGTCACGTACTTTTCTCAAGAACTATTTCCTTCAACGTTTTACCATCCGGTGGTTAAATAGTTTTTCTGATTCTTCTACGAACGTCAAGAAAAGGTTTAATGGCAAGGTGTGACCTAAACGTCCTACATTCTTTTACACATGGGGTTCATTAGGTTATAATTGACAAAACATAAAACATCCTAAACATTGAAAATGATTGCTTGTTTTACAGTATATCACCATCACTATTATTATTTTTTACGAACTCTTCTTCAAAAACTAGAAAAGTAAATAACTTTTGTGATGCTTCAATTGCCTCGTTAATTTTTTAAGTGCAAAAGGTATTTTAGAAAATTTTTCCTCTCTTTAGAAGCCTTCAGAAAAGTCTGGGTTTACTTGAAAATCCTTCAGGTTTCTTAAGCCTAGAGATTTGATATATAAACAACAATCACAGCATAATCACGCCACTACTAACAGTGGCTTTCGGGCTAAAGACAGATGGATTTGCGGGCGCCTTCCTTGATTTTATGGGGTTTTTTATGACTAGGAATAAAAATTTTATTTCGGGTTTTTCGTTCAAGAAGACCCTCGGTCCTACTTGTTTCTTCCAAGTGCATGGGGAAAAAAATCCGTTTTCCTCAATCCTGAAGAAAAAAAAAAAACGTTTTGGCAGAGCGATGTCTAAGAAACCACGCTTACATCAATTTTCCGGCAGTTTTCCTCAATTTTTTGTCAATTTTTTTTTCTTTCTCGTCCTCGAACAGTGTGTATTAATTTTTTTAAACTATCTCTTGAAAGTATCACAACAATTTTCTTTTTGGGAGAGCAGAAAATTCCTGGTTGATTTGCTTGGTACTGCAAAGGGTTTTGTTATTCAGGGAGGTCTCTAGTTTTCTTTTTCTTTTCGTTAAAAAATTGCCATACGAAAACGTGAACTCCAAATGTGGTCACTAAACCTCAAAAGGTGCTTAAATTAGAGGGAGGAAAGAGAAAGAAGGAAAAAAAAAGGAGTTCTTTCAAAGGTGTGATTTTTTCCTGTCGGCAAACTTTCATAGGGAGGCATATCCCGCTTTGCCCCACTTGCTGTAAATCATGGGGTAGTTACCTTGTATTTACTTCGTCTTATACACGTCCGAAACCGGGTTAAGCGCACACATACAAACTTTTATTTTAGGTACAATCCTTTCCTCTTTCAATCGAGAAACCTCAGGAGTCTTCGTGTCAAAGGTCTTCTCTTAATAACGCAAAGTTTTCGGATAAAAACCCGTTTTCCAAAATTACACTCAATTATCATCAGCTTACTAATGTCCGATAGATTATCTTCGAAATGACACACTTTAAAACAATGCTCAATTAATTATAGTAGATAATTAAATCTATTTAAGTAATATATATTTTTCTGCCACCCATTATTAATGTAATAATTAGATAATTAAAATTAAATCAAGTAGAACGTTCTAGGTATCAGATCAAGAGAAGAAGAAGTTATTTATTTTGTTTTTTGGAAAGACTGTTTTGAAATTTTTTATATATAGTGGAGGGATATTTACCATCATGCTCTCCTTCGTGTTCTTCTTCCTCTTCTTCTTCGTCTTCATCCGATTCTTCAGCTTCTTCAGATTCCTCATCGTCTTGTATTTCGATAGTCGCGTATTTTGATTCGATCACAGAACTCGCGGTTGTGGTGGACGTTGAAGTTTTCACGTTCGGACTCGTCACGACAGTCGGTTTAACGATTAAATTGTATTTGGACCAAAGGCCAGTCGAGTTAATTGCCCTCGAAGTCTCTTGGGCTGAAAGCCTTCCGAAAACGAGTGTAAACAGTAAAAACCACCGAAACATGTTGATCTCACTAGCATAGTCCTTTGAGACTGGCAGAGTTCTATAAGGAGGAACTTGCTATAGCCTCCTCATCCCTACCATCACTCCGCGCGGAGAGCAGCTCCAACCCCTACCACGCCTTCGTATTCAACAAACATTTTTTTTCTTCAATTTGTTTATATGAAACATTTATTTTAAGCTCCTTTTTAACATACATATTTGTTGAAAAAAAAAATTATTAATATTAAATGATCTGTCCCAATAGAAAATTGCTATTGGAACTGCTAATATTAGTGTAAGAAAATATTATCATAGTTTTTTTTTTTGCCTTCCTTAATGGGGGGGGGGGGCAGTTGTCAAGTTGTCAACCTCAGGATTTTATACAGAGCGACGTTTTCCCTAATTTATTACTCAATTTTTAGGTCTTTTTTCTATGGTCTGGCCAGCAAATCAATAAATCGTGTACCGACATTTTGGGAGATATCCTTGTTTTGGGTAATGAAAACCCTTTTTCTCAGGTGAAATACCCACTTTTTACCCGTTTTTCACGGTTTTCCGAAGGTTTTTAATTTTCAGATTTTTTTAAGTTTCCCCCTTTTGCGCGTTTTCAGGTACCTTCCTCATTTTTCCATACTGTAGAATGTTTTCCTCAATTTTTCGGTCACAAGCCCCTCTTATCTCCCGATTTTCAAGGGTTTTTTGACCACTGTGTCCATAGCTTAAAGATGTATCGTGAGTTTTCTTCGCGTTTTTTGGGTCAAAAAATTTATTTTTTTCAACTGAGAAACCCTCTTTCTACCCGATTTTTCTTATTCAAATATGGTCCTTCTTCGCTCACACCCCTCGCGGATTTCACGCGTTGATTTCATGCCACCCTAAAAATTATAGGATAAAAACAGATTCTACTAGACCTGAAATATGTTCAAAAATGTTTATTTACTTAGTCCAAATTTTTGAATAAGACATTTCCAGACTTAAATCATCATCCTAAAATTAATTCACTCAATGAAAAAACTCATGGGGTCAAATGATATCCAATTTCGGTTCCACAAATAAAAAATATTTTTTCTACTTTCTTGTGGACTTTTCTCATTTTCGGTGGTTCATGATTAGAGACAAAAATGGTCAAAATAACGGCACTTCATTTCCATATTTTGTTTCTAGATTCCCTCTCTAGTTAAAAAATAGGCCCAATCATTTTTTGAATACTCTGGCCCTCTCATTTTGGTTCTACGTGATCACGAAAGACGAAGACCGCCTTTTCAAAAATTAGCTTGTTTACAATCAATTTCTCATTGTTCTTTGAACAAATATTTTTACAACTTGTTTATCTCGGTTTTTCGCAATTGATGAACCAATTTGGGTAATTTCTCCCTTGTTTTTTCGTCGTCAAAATTTGAGAAAAGATCTTCAGTTCGGAGGAAGATAAGGAGCTTTTCCCATGAAAGATCTAACGGAAGGCTCACCTCGTTTTTCCTTATTCAAAAAGGGGGATCTAATCGTTCAGTATGGGAAATAGGTTCGGCATAACTGTCACATCGGAACTGTTAATAAGTTGCATAACTACCATAATTTTCCTAATCCGCCTCAAACAATAGTTTCATTATAGAGAAGTATCTTCAACCTCTTTTTTTCGAAAGTGGCTTTTTCAAGATTTTAAAAGTGAAAATTAAATTTAAAAATAATAAAGACTGACCGAGCGTAAAAAAAAATGTAAGTGACGCTACGTGATCTTGGAGTCAATCAGAAGTCGATAATAAATTGAAAAAGAGCGAAAGTCCATTTTTCCAATTTCACACCCGGCGGACGTCATTTTCTAGTCTACAATAAACCTAAGTCGTAGTTCTCAGATATAATAAAACCACGGACCGTCGGTATTTCAACTTTTTATCCCTCGAGCATTCTTTTCACCTTGAAAAAAATCGTCTTAACTCGGAGCCGTTAAAAGAAAACTGAGCGTGAAAGAAAAATTTCAACTCCTGGGAAAGAAAGAGTCCGACGTGAATAACAAATTGTGAATTAATGTTTCTTTCCTGGCATTTTTGAACATAAAAAATGAAATTTTTTAATTTTTTAAAAAGGAAGCCTCGTTTCTCATTCTTATAATCTTAATCGGTAGGTGAAGTCCTGAGTCACATGTCGATCCGGAAAAAGACTATCACATCTATAAAAAGTCAACTTTTCAGGAGAGACAAATCAAAGTTTTTCAAAACTATTTTCTCTAGTTTATGCTCTTGATGATATTTAATGGTTAAAATTTCATACGGAAATATTAATATCATTTGTTTACTATTGAATTTTATTAATTCGTTTCATATGGAACCGTTACTTTTGTTTTTATTAACCCTTTTATTGATAAATTAAGGGATATGATAGTCTATATTGTTTTGACGAATTATTATTATAATTTTTTTTTTTAAGAACAACATGAACCAATAGGGCTGAACTATTGGTTATACTCGTATTTTTCTTTTTCTTCTTGTCTTACCGATACAGGTTTTTACAAGGAGGGAGGGAGTGCAGGACCCAGGCGGGGGCTTTCGCCATAATGCCATGACGCCATTTCAGGGAACAACTACCCTTAGGAGTGGCCATACAATGGAAACTACAGGACTAGGATTAGATCGAAGAATTATTAAAAATTTAAAAAGTCCAGACACAAATTATATGATAAATTTTGTTTTGTTTTATTTTCAGGGATTTGCCTACGTTTTTTTGGCCACCAAAATCACATGATGCCTTCCTCAAATATAAGCTCAGTTTTCGGATTTTAGTATCTTTTCCTCATGTTTTTTAATTTTCTATAATTTTTCTAGAGCCTATAAGCCGCCCTAGGCTGTCACCCAGCCCTGTCAGCCTGAAATGCGGTCCTTCCTTTATTTTGGTCCAAATTATTAAAATTTATAGTAAAAAGCTGAATAAAAACATCACCAATTGCTCAGAAATTCCAAATAAATGACGTGTTCCACAAATGGTCTTGGATTGAAAAACGGAATCGCTACCAAATGGCATTTTAGAGAAGAGAAATCTGCCAGTAATCGCTGACAGGATCATCTTCGGGGCCTTTTTTTATTTTTTCACCAAAAGGAACAGGCCCTCGGCTACGTCCCGAAACGTGAAGGATCTTCTTTCTCTTTTAAAGCCCGCAATTCTTAATACAAGCACGCGAATTTATCTCCATCACGAATCTGAATTAGAATTAGAACAAATATAATCACGATATACGGGCCCTTATAAAAAAAAAGGCCGGAGAGCGGAATATTCTCTTTTGAAAGAAGATATGCGAATCATCCTGATTTGCCGACATCCGAAACGAAAATGAGCCTTTCAAATATGCATATGAACCAATTCTTTTAAATCTAGTCCTGCTTTTACCTTTTTATTTAAGAATTCATATCTTTTAAGAATTTTGTGCTATTTGGCTTAAACTTTTATCGGGGTAGAGTGCAAATAATTAGGGCTTGGAGATGAAGACTTGTCGTGACTTTACGCTAACTTTCGGCTATACAATTAAAAAAATCTAAAATGAGTGCTTATAGACCAAAACAATTACGGTTTTATTTCCGGTCAACTTTCATGCGTAAGAAATTAATTCTGGCTCATTTTCCTTATTTTATTTCTTTTCATAGCGAGATTTGAGGTTAGTCAAATTGTCAAAATCAAACCACAAAAATCCTTTTTCGGGGGCATTTTACCCCGGATTGTTTTTTTCCTTGAACTTTCTAATCTGTGGATAACGACGTTCGGAGCAGAAGACTTCATGGTCGGGTTTAATTGGTAGTAAAGGCTTAACCGGTTCACTTTATAACTGGTCCCGTTTCGGGTCCGCTTTCATGATCGAAAACAGGAAAAAAGGGAGTCTTCTTGATTAATATGTAAATAAAGGTCCACTTTTTTAAAAACGATCCAATACCCACTTTAAAACGTTTATCTACTTGACAATGCGACAAAATTTTATCGCTAGGATTCTCATTTAAGACAAAAAGTTACTACATTACTACTATGTAACGGAAAGAATGAAACTAAATAATCCCAATTAAAAAGAAAAAGTAATCCATGGAGCTCAACAAGCCTTGATTTTAGGAGGGAGTGTTTATTTCAATCTAGTTTCTGACGATTTAAACCCATTTATTCCTTAGTTTTCGGCGAAAAAAACATGTTTTTATCCCCTTTTTTGGGAAGTTTTCTCGATATTTTAGGCCGTTTTTAGCGTGGGAGAGGTTTTTGAAATCACGAAATCGAATACCTCGAGTTGTTATCAGACGATCCTTTCTTGCCCATCACTTCGTGTTCATCCCATTATTCACCCTTTTAGCCAAAAAAACGTCCTATTTCACCCCACTTTTAAGCGTTTTTCCTGGTATTATAGCCAATCTAGTTTTTAGCGTAGGAACGATCCTTGAAATCTTCCAATCGAATCCCTCGTTTTTTTTAACGATCTTTTCTTGCGAGAGGGAAAAAATTAACCCTTCGTCTTTTTAGCCGTTATAAACCCTTTGTTTCCACGAATTTTGGACAAAAAACGAAGCCCCCATTTTCAATCCTTTTTTGGGTATTTTTTCTAAATCTAGAAAAGTTTCTTGAAACCGCCCGAAAGACCCCCTCGTATCACCCATCGAGCTTTCGTTGCGAGAGAAAAAAAATGCTTTATGTTATTGGGTAAATCAATCAATAAATCCATGATGAAGTAGAAATTTATTGTTCTAACGCCTAAAACCGAAACTCCTGAGTTTTAAAGTGAAGTAAGAAACCGTCAGGCTAACAACACCACTTTTACGTATTTTTGCAAGTGAAGGTAGTAATCTGGCTTCTAAATCACTATCCAGTTTCTAAATAAAAAAAATTCCTTTAATAAGACGTCATGGACGTACGAGGAGATTCCGCCCTGAAGAAAGTCTTCGACTGACCCGAATTCAAGCGGAGAATTATCTTCCCTTTCGTTCCCGTAACAAGTTTCGTTGTGTCCTCATAAAAACGAAGAATTTTTTTTTTTCGTGAGAAATTCCTTCATTTATTCAGACAATTTTCGACTTTTATTGAACCGTTCTTTTCGTTTACGTTAATTACCGGCTTCATAAATCCAAATTAAAAGGACAATAGAAAGTCGTACCTCAACGGAATATAGATGAAACACAAAACTATAAAAATTTACATTGCGAAATGAGCATAAAAATTTTTTTTGGGAACATTTGAATTAAACGGGAAAGTTTGATCTAGATTTTTGTGACACATACCTGAAAAAATAACCATAATACATATCGGGAGGTTTTTCGAAAGTTTATTTTAGTGAAGTCCAGAGAAGTAACATTTTGGATCAACTTCTTAATATTGAAACTTACATCAGAAAATAAAGAATAACAAAAGGAAGAATAAAAGGTATGAATATCCTAATTTGTTTAGATCTGTTTGCCCGTTACGGGATTCTTTATTCTTCCCTTTGTCGTCTCACAAACGCTTTGTCATCGATGACATTCCGGAATGGATCCGCCACTTTCTTCGAGGACACATAATAATAAACTAACCCTTCTCCCCCATCGCCTTTTTTAACACCGTCATTAAAACCTTTCGTTCCACCGAAATGACAATTGTGAAAAAATATTTTCACAAACTATTATCCCAGTCATTTTAGACTGTAATGGCATAGAGTATTTTTTATTTTAAACATGTAAAAATCTGACAAGGGGCCTGGGTACTTTGTTTAAGGAATAAACGGCTAAATCTATAATAACAAGCAGAACTACATTTCGATATAACTTGATAATTCGCAATGCTCATTTGCGAACAAGACGTGGGGAGTTGATTTTTTCCTCATGCAAGGCAAGCTCGTTTGAAAAAACGAGGGATACCCCTTCTTGATTTCACACTCTTTTCTCTCAGTAGGAAAAAAATTCAACCCCCTCGTTTAATTAAACGAAAAACAAAAAAATATGATTTTCTATGAGTTTGATCCCCACACCCTGTAATTTAAAACGAGGGTGTCCAGCCCAAATTTCTCTCCAATGGCCTCCTTTTTGTACCCTTTTCCCAAAATCAAATCTCGGAGGTATCAAAATAACTTTCTTTTTGAGGCAAATTAATAGTGTTAGTATTTAATTTTCAACGTATAGGTACGTAACCGTCAATTATTTTAATAAAGTGCACATATTGACGCGTTTTGAATTGAACAATCGTAACCTAAAATTAGGTTGTTTAATTGCTAATATTGCTACTCGAGGTTTTCGTCCAAGGAAAAAATAACGATATGTCCATTTTTTTTAACCCACTTCCTTGTTGAATATATGTCGCTTTGTGTCATTGGAGCAAAAAACGATGAAGTTCATTCGTATTTTCTTTTTTTCCCCCCTGTAATCCTTGTGCAAAATCATAAATTGCACTTTCGTTCATAACTTTTCCATATCTGAATTCCATTGTTTGTATGAGTCTAAAAGTATAAGTGGAACCAGGCACAAAACAAGAGAAACTATCGAGATAATCGCAAAAAAAAAAAAAAAAAAAAAAAAAAAAAAAAATCTTAGCAGTACGGGGTTCGTAAAAGTTAATATCTTTAGTAATTTTATAACGCGAAAAAATCAAATTACCGCGAAAATCGCCAGATTTTTAACCCTCAGTAAAAATGAAATTACCAAAAATTGTTAAATTGTTAAAAAGACCTGATTTTTCTTGATTTTTTTCAACATATTCTGAATTTATGATCGATTCAAAACTGATGCATCCAGCTGATCAAAATCCTATATTTTTTACCATTATCAATCAATTTTACCTCGTTGCTCCGAATTCCGTCACATTTATTTTTAAAAAAATATTAAAAATTCCTTAAGGTGTATATCTTTTCTATATTTGGGAATATAAACTCGAAGATAAAAACATAACAGTTTCCCTTATTAACATCGGGTTTTTTTCCGGATATCAAAAGCATTTTGGGGCATTTCACTACAGTTATGAAATTCCCAATCTTTTATTGAACTCCGTTCGTAAATGGACGGAGTACCGCAAACCGGGTAACGATATCAACCTACTTTTATGCATAAAAGGCGGAATACGGATTCCTTAAAAGTTTAAGTAATTCCTGCCATTTTTTTTACCGTTCGACCGTTTCGATGGTTTTTTCTCCACTTTTTTTTTTACTGTCAAACTAATGTTTATTATTCGCGTATAAATAATACTGTGCAACAGACCAATTATTTCAAAAATAGTTCATGACTGGAATAAAATAACGATAAAAATTACCGATGGCTTTTTCCTTGTTCATTTATTTCTATATTAGTAATTAATTAATGAAATAGGCCTATAAATTTATTGGGGTGTACCAT
The DNA here is from genome assembly GCA_014119065.1 of Orius insidiosus. Classification (NCBI taxonomy): domain Eukaryota; kingdom Metazoa; phylum Arthropoda; class Insecta; order Hemiptera; family Anthocoridae; genus Orius; species Orius insidiosus. The sequence continues at coordinate 121,931 of JACGAQ010000253.1, forward strand.
CTTTCTAATGTTATTTCTATTCAAGGAAAAAAAAAATACGTAAACTGCTTGGACTTTTCGGACAGCATCTAACTCGTATAATGCTTATTATGCTTAATTATTTATCAGCTGGATGCAATAGATTTGATTCAATCATGACTTTCGAATTTGACAGAGTAAATTAGGCTATTTGAGTGATTTGATATTACTAAAGAAAATAATTCTCCCTTTTAGTTCCTACTGCTGCGCCGTAGTTATTTTTGGGATTCTAAATAGCAGGTTTAATAATATCTTCATCAGGAGTGCAATTTACCAAAAGAAAAAAAAAAAAAAAAAAAAAAAAAAAAAAAAAAAAAAAAAAAAAAAAAAAAAAAAAGGCAAGGGTTATAGTAAACAAAAAGTAGGGATTCAAAACAAAAAGAAGAAGAAAATAAAGCGTGTTTCAAAATAAAATTTGATCAATTATATTGTTATTATCGGTTCTGTAAGACCGTTTTATAAAAACCAGAGTTCGTGGATAGGTACTACAACAGCTTAGTTTTTTTCGTATTATAGAGAAGAATTTTTTTGTTTTTCTTCTTCAATACACGTACCGCTCTCTGTTGTCAAAGCTTAAAAAAGATGTTTCGCTTTTCTTTGTATAGATAGAGTTTCAAAATGATTGTTAAATTATTTCTACATTTACAAATATAATCAAAATAGAAGAAAACGTTAGATTTTAATGTAAAAAAGTAATAATATACTTAAATGAAAGTTTATACTAAAGGATTAACTTTCCTATATTGACATGTAAAGAGGACGTACCTTAGACAGGACAAAGGATAATAAATAAAGGACGCCTTAAGATTATGCAGACCATCCAGACACGTATGTCGTTAATCTAATCTGTCCGCCGTTTCCTATTTTCTCTCGATTGATTGATAGGAGTAGAATCAATAATTGTGTTTGTTTAAAAGATAAGAAATCTGGGCCAACGTGGAGGCTTTAGCCATAATTCCATGGTCACGGACAACTTATTACTGGTTACTAGATTGAAGTCCTGTAATTTCAAGATAAAATAACCCACGGAAAGAGTAAGACATCGAGGAACTTGCCAGATGGTTGATAGGGGGAGAGAGATTAGGTAGGAATTTGACGGCGGGATGACGGCGAATGGTCTTGTTAATAATAAGTCCCTCAGGTGATAATATTTAACGTCATTGTGATTCACTTAACGGACGGTTCCCAAAATAAGTCTTCCAGACCACATTGCGTCAATACGACTAGCCTTTATCAAACGTCCAGCCGATCCTATCTATTTTTTATTTTTTTCCACCATTCAGCCGCAATTTTTGTCCGATTTCACCAAATTTGAGAGAATCTTCTTTTGTATTAAGCTTAAAAATTTGAAGTTCCCTCATTCCGATAGTCGCAAAAATTGTGGAGATTTGTCTGTTAAAAGTTTCGCTTTGTTTTGTTCGGCTATGGACGTACATTGGTCCGATCTTCACCAAATCGTAGCGTTAGTTCTAACACCGGATAAGTCCTTTTTTATCACATTTGAGTTGGGTATAGTTTCTAATGGTAAATTTCGTGGAGAATCGAATTCCGTTGGTAGTTAAACTCTATTACCAACAGAAAACGCGTGTTCACGGTTTAGCCAACAGGCATTGATTCCAATGAGAAATTAATCCGTATTTTGGCTCTCCTGAAAACCTAGGAAAAATGACTTATCCGGTGTTAGAACAAACGCGACGAAATACTCCTGATTATAAATAATAATTTATCGATGAGTAGCGTAAAATTTTGGCTGTTCACGCCCTTTTCGTGTGGACTGGTTGGGCTAACAATTTAATTTTTTTCCCTCGATACCTACTTTTCAAAAAATATGTTCTTTCTGAACTTTTACAGAGTGGGGATAAGGCCAGACAAGTGTTAACTTTTTTTTATATTAAGTTAACTTTTATTATTAATATTAGATTATCTTAACAACCTATGTAATTAACTTTCTCAAAAGAAATTCGTTGTGACACCCTTGATGGACTATTTTCCGGAATGTGCCTTCTAGACATATTTTAAGGTCAATTTCACAAGTTTGTAGGTATTTACGACCATCACTTTACAGCCTCAATTTTCCACAATGACTTTCACCAAATCTTAGTTTTTTTATTTTATTGAAAGTGTCGAGGTTTTTATGAATGAATGGATTTATTTTATATTCGTAGTTAGCAAAAGTGACAAAGATTTGTCTGTCCGTTTTCTTGTGGAATGCGACAAGGACTATTGGTCGGTTGTTCTCCAAATTATCCACTGAGGCGGGAATACTGAAAATTTCGTCCACCAAAGGGCATAGAGTCTTGTTTTCTAAAAGCACATTTCCCACTCCGTGTGGATAATACGTAGTGGTATGCTATATATGAGTATGAGTGGTAGGTACTAGACGGGCAACTAACTGATCGTTGTCTCGTGTTGTACCTAAAATTTGGGAGAAAAAAAGCATAATTTTAAAGAAGACGTGCCCATCATCGTAAGTAGCGTTCAAACATATGTGGGACGGTCTTGTCGCCATTAGCCCACTTCGTCCGAATCTAAGAGCGCACCGTTAGCGGAAAACATGCTATGGGAAATCTTTTCACTCAATGGGATCCAACCTAATTAAATTTACATAAACAATGAAGATTCGTTTAAAAATGAAGGAAAATCGATTAAACAAAAAAAAAATTTTATTATTGTAATAAATAGTATCCTTAGGATACGTCGTTTTGGTAAAAAACAATAAATAGAAATAAATAACATTTACATTATTTACAAGATGGGGGAGAAAATTTTTTTTATTGTTTGTGGGCGCTGTAGGCGAGATCGTGAGATGCGGAGTTGAGAGATCGTCTGTCCCAGCCGCCGCCTCCGTGACCACCCGAGCTGTGATCGTGGTCGTTCATCTTGGACATCATCAGTTTCTTCAAGACCATGATAAGAGAGAGAACGAGGGCGATTTTGGAGATAAGAAGAGCTTTTCCGGCGATCAAGAATAATCCGAGTAACGCCATGGGGACGATCGCCATAAGTTTCATAGCTCCACCATCATCATCCCCATCATTTTCTTCATCTTTCCTCTACCTGCGAACAAGGTCAATAATATTAACCTTTAAAAAAATTACAGTTATCGAAATTACGCCTTGTCATTTCCAAAATTAGCTTTTTATATGATATTTTTAATGCGGGTTGTTTTTAGTCACGGCTCCCGTGTATCGGAGAAGTGAAATGTCGGGACTTTCTCGATACCGCCGACGCCTTTGGGTCACGACCCCTCTAGAGGGACTCTACCATCACGAATCAGTTTTGTTTACTAACGGTAAAAACGTGCTTCATCCCTCCGCCGCCGCACATCCTTTTAAAGGGTGGGACCTTCTAGAAAGGAAAGTTCCATTTCTTTCGGACACACGATTGACACGATCCCTCAATTGAAAAACTATCATAGCGCGAATTTTCCTTTTGTATTCTCACAAAATGCTCACGCCATCAATGGAATTCTGAATAGTAAATTTTCTTTTCAATTTACCGACGTTCTCCCATCTAAGGATATTGAATGTTATTTTCTATACCTACTCTTTTGAAGGGGTTCCTTGTCCCTGAGGAATCAGAGCTGCCAACTCCGCGGTTTAATTTCTTCAAATATGTGTTTTTTGGAAAATATCGAGAGAGGAAAAACTCTCCGAAAACTATGAAAACAAGGAATCAGTACTGCCAACCTCTGTTATTTTAATTTCGTCCAAAAACAGCTTAGGTAAATTTTTTATATCTTTAGGAAAGTTTGGGTCTAATATTCCGCTGTAGATATATTTTATTGATAATATTAATTAAAGTATTATGTTGGTATCTTAACTTTTGGTGATTTTTTTCGAAGGAGGGGGGGCTCCCAATACAATCAAAATGATAATTTTTTATTTCCGAAAAAAATTGGTATTAAAAGTGAACTTAAAGAGGGGCTCCTCTGAAAAATTAACAAGGAATCATTACTGCCAACACCTTTATATTTTTTTTTTAATTTTAAAAAATGCTAAAATTTGAAATGATGGTTATTATCAGGGAGAAAAATACTTCCTAATAAAATGGAAACAAAAAAATCAGTACTACCAACCTCTCCGTAGTAGTAATTTCGTCAAATATTTCTAAAAGCTGGTCTTAGAAAATGTTAGGGGAAAAAAAAAGCGGAGAAAACCACTTCGAAAACAATTAAAAATTAGTATTGCCAACCATATTTTTCCAAAAAATATTTTTTGTTTTTTTTTTGTTGATTTAGATACAAAACCTATTGGTGTACAATTTAAAAAAAAATTAAAGTTAAATGTGGGGAAAGAAAACAATAAAATTCATAAAACAATGAAAATCGGTACTGCCAACCTTACGGTTTCCAAGCAATCTCTCATCAAGGGGGTTGCAATGTAATTAAAAATTGTCTGATAAAATAAATATACGAATAAAACAAATATGAGATAAAAGATCTGTTAAAATAATGAATGGCATTCACTATTGGACTTTTTAAGTTTGCCAAGTTTTAAATGATGTTTGAAATGCAAATTTTTGTTGAGTAAACATACCTTCTTCCATTCCAGTTTTGAGATCTTGAGGGGAGAGTTTCGGAAGGTCGAATTTGACGGTGTGCGTATTGAAAAATCTTGAGACTCTATCGTAGAGGAGGTCTTGGAGGGTCCCTTGTCGACCAGCTTCCTCAACTTCGTTGTCATCAAGGGCCTTTCCTTCCCGTCCGAAAGCCGATGGGGTTTTGACAAACGAAAGAGAGTCGCCGAGAGGAATGAAATCAGCTCTCGCTGCACGGTCGACGAAAGAGACGGCTTTGCCTTGGAGGCATTTTCCCATATCGGAAGACTCGGAGCATTCGGTCCAGACCCGGCTTACCAGCTTGAGCGGGTCTTCGGCGAAGCTGAGGCCGAGGAGGCACAAGATGATTGCACTTCGGAACATTTCAAACGATTGTACCCTCCTGGGCGGCAACCTCTCACTTATATAGCCGTCTCATCTCCGCCCCCACTCTTTCTTCACTTCTACTCTTTTTCAACCCTTCCGCTATTGTGGTTTATTTTAAAAACCTCCAAAATAATAAATATGTATACTTTATTACAAACACTAGATAATTATTAAAATTTTTTTAAAGTCAAAATTTAGTTGGCATTGGATTATAAAATTTGATGACAGTTCAGAGAAATAGAAGTAAACGTAAATTGTTCCTGAAAAAACTGGCGGCGTACGGACGGCCGTCACCACAGACAACCTCACAATCGCTAAAAATTGGTAATCCAATAACTTCTCGTTGAAGGCTCAAAATAATATCTTAACGATTTTTAAATCGTTTTTAACGTTTTAGGTGGTTCGAAAACTTATAGAAAATGTGATTCTTCATAAGTAAGAGAATTTTATATAATTGAATTAAATATTACATATAAGCATTTCACTACGCTTTGCCTTCAAATTTTTAAAAAGTAAGGCGGCCTTTTATTTTAGGAGCACCTTCCTTTAAAATTTTATACTGTTTTTACAATTTAGGAAACGTTACTGCTATTCAATGATTCAGCAGTGCATTTTAAGAACGTGCCTAGATTTTAGCTTTCTATTTAAATAATTTATTTTTTAAACAAATAAAAATTATTTGCACCCAGCTTTTACTGTTTTTACTCTCATTTTAACATTTTTAAACCAGGAATTGCGTTATCTTTAAATGGGATTTTCAATGGAGCAAATCTTTTTTAAGTTGGCTCTGAAAAACGGAGCTTTTAGTGGACCATCAGCCACGAAAAACCTGGATACATTAATTAACCAGAAGTAATTTTTACATAATTACAAAAAAAATATTGCTTTTTTTAATCATAAAACTTACGGTTGGATCTGCTTGGCTAGTGTAACTACTTCTAATTTTTAAAATTAGGGAAAAATCCAATTAAAAGAAGAACGAGCAAGAAATTAGTGGATATAGAACACATTTTGTAATGGGTGAAGTCCCAGAACATAGTATTTTGAAATCGTTTCTTAGGTGCTTAAAGACTTTATTTTGATGCCCCGATTATAAATGTCGTTAATTAGCTTTTATTTTTAATTACCTAACGTAATAACCGGATTTCCTGAAATTTCCATAAGGTGTAGAAGAAACCTTTGGTCGTGGGAATAATTAACTAGATCAGTAGGTACGTAGATTTATCAGCGTCTAATCGTAAGTTCTCTTCCAATTATCCAGAGTTAAAAGAGAATCTTTTAAATAAGCGTTGGAATTTCGGCTACTCAAGAAAAATTCAATTCAATTTTTGATACTTAGTAAACGAAAAATTGGAAACCCTATAAAATTCCCTGATTTATTCCTGCCTTTTAAATGCATCCAAAAAATTTTATTTCGACAATTCCCCTTTTGCCATTTGCTAACTTTCCGTAAAAATACGGTTCTTTTCCGACTTAGATAAACTAGAGCTTTCTTACTTGCACTACCTGATTTGTTTCTCAGAGAAATGTTGTTGTATTACCCGCATTGTCCGATCTTTTCGAGCGGGTGTCCCAGACCCAGACTTCGTAAATTGAATGTCTGCAGGCCTACAGTCGCGACTTTTTTTGGAAAATGTCCTAGGCCTTTTTTTCAAAATATTTAAAAATGACGGAGATCTGTTTGTAGAAAATTGTGTTCAATTTGGCTGTACGATAAATAGCGATCTTAAACAATTTTCATTAAATTCTCCGTATATTACAAAATAAAATAAAATCTTAGGAAGAAAAGGCTACTCACACGCCCTTTTCGTTTACCCTGGTCGGGCGAAGACAACGCTTTTCTATTTTTATGTCAACTTATAAATTTAAAAAAAAATTCTCATCAAACAAAAGTTAAAACTGACAGATCTCCGTCATTTTTGCGACTTAAAAAAAAAAAAATAAATAAACCTCTACATTTTCAAGGAAACTTACAAAGGAGGATTCTGTTGCAATTTGGATAAAAATTATTGGCGTCAAGTAATGCCGGATGGCCTGTCAGTGGTCAACCTCATGAAATTAAAGAAATGCACCAATTTTCCAGTGTGTCTGGAAGTTCCTTCTCCAAAAACCGGATATGGAGATGAAGTTAAGAAATAAAGCCCTTTTGTTTTTATTAGCAATAACTCAACCCATAATTTATTGACAATAAAAGCCTATTATTCAAATAAATGGTTGAAACTGAACTAATGTCTTATTCATTCATATGATTTTTCATTTTTAGAACATTATGAATAAACAGACTTATAATTGTTTTAAAAGTTCGTTTTCACAAACCTTTTGTTTTGTGAGTGAATGACGCGTGTTAACGTAGTTACGAAAGTGGTCATCGTCTTAATAGTCGCCTCCCTTTCGTTCGAGTTAATTCTCTTTCTTTCGCTCTCCACATAAACTTCGTTCACAAAACTTAATAGTCCGTTAATTCATTAATTTTTCCCAAATGGATTCTTAAAAAAAATCAATTTTGTGAATGAAACAGGAGAAAACGAATAATTAAAGAAAAGATACCGAAAAGGCAGATTGAAATACTCTTTTGTATTCGTCCGTCTTCTAGCCGGAATAATTCAACACAGTCACGTGTGAAGAGAATAGGATGGCACATTTCGGGAAAAAGAATCCTTTTCTCCTTTTCGATCTCTCCAGCGATGTCCCACTCGAGTGAGACCCGAAAGGTGCTGAGAACCGAATCATAAAATAATCCACTCCCGTTATATCTACGATTCACCCGGCAATTACAACCTAACGTGATTTATTCCATCCATTAATGAAAAAGATTTATCTCGGCAACTCCCACTTGTACTTTCAGAATTTTTTATCCAAACGAGGCGTAATATGGGAAAGTTTCCTAAAAAAATTTAAAACCATTGTTTCGGGATAAACGCATGTTGAATTGAGATTAAAATGTAAAAACTAAGAGCGGATCTGACCTAAACTTATGGAGAACGTGTGACTCTTTGTTCTCCATTCATGAAACTAAGGTCACAAAATTAACCTATGAAAGTAAAACATATTCTTTCTAGATCGGTTATTTTATGCGCCCTACATAAAAAAAAATTGTAATTTTAAATGCTCAACTGAAGGCATCATAAAGCTTCGCATATTTTTTTTCCTGTAGATTAGTTTTCCTGGAATTCAACCGTGAAAAACAGTTTCTTTCAGATTTACGATGTGATTTATTTGAAAAAAGTTTAATTAGTTTTAATTATGGTCGTTAGTTTCATCCAAAATTCTATGGCATCACTTTTAAAAAATATTTAGAGCAAGAAAGTGCATTTACTTCATTTTAGGGCGTTTTTCCATTTTTGTCGACTAATCCAAATTTTTCACAGTTTAGGAAGATTTGCTTGATTTTGTGCTCAAGGAACATTTTCCTCGATTTTCAATCCCCCCATACCAATTAAAAACTTTTACAGCATATCTTAAGATGTACTCAATTTTTTTAACGAAAAGCTCCCTTGATTTAAATACCGTTTTAAGGGGTTTTCCTCGGTTTTTGGACTAAAAAATCGTACTTTTAATGAATTTCATCGGTTTTCTCGCTCTTTTGACCAGGAAACCCACGGTTTTGGGAGTTTTCTACGTTTTTTAGGAAAAAACCTATTTTACAATCCTATTTTTTATCGTGGGATTGCGGGAGTTCGGACTGACGAGAAGCTACGATTCCGTACCAGAATTTACTATATTTTTCATTTATGGAAGGTAAAAGAATTATAGGTCCCGTAGTTAAGTCGTAAAGTTTCTTCAAATCCGTAGCCCCTTAAAAGGAGGGATAATCCTGGTAACACCTTCTCGCCATGTACATTATTAAGCGTGAAAATTAATTACCCTGACCGGTTTCCGTTCTGTACAAATCACGATTCTAACGGAAGCTTCCGAATATTTTAAGGAAAAAACGAAATTATATTATTGGTAAGGAGGGATAATCCTGGTAACACCTTCTCGCCATGTACATTATTAAGCGTGAAAATTAATTACCCTGACCGGTTTCCGTTCTGTACAAATCACGATTCTAACGGAAGCTTCCGATATTTTAAGGAAAAAACGAAATTATTTATTTGGATAAAAAAAATAGGTCGATGTTTAAGGGCTGTTGGGAGAAAAGCGTGTGTATGCGTGTTTTGTAGGACTAGGGTCGTGCTCATCATGACCCACGTCCCACTTTATTCATCTCCCCAACATCTTTCTCCTAAAGCTTACACGACCCCGGCGGTGACAATTTGCCTTTATCAGGAGTCCCTCAATCTGGGAATAAGGTCGCTCCTATCGACAAGATTGACTCTCACAGATTGAATCAATTTTTTCAAATCACGCTCAAACTTATTTCCTACGCTTTCGGGATACACAGAACATCCAGATTGGAAAAAAAAAATTCTTGAAAGAAAATTAATCAACATATTGTTTTCTTTATTTGGGCTACTTATCTTGCGGTCGCGCACGTTTTTCGAAAATGGGAAAAAAGTCCGAACGGAGGGAAAGCTACCGATTCTTCATTAATAATTCTACGATTAGAATTTTCATAAGGAAAGGCCGACTCTTCTTTTGAAATTTTCTTCTGATTGCCTAGCAAGATAATTATAGAAATGGCGCTTTTACCCCTTTTCTTTTATGGGTGTCTTTGCACATGATTTATAGCACACCTGAGGTGTTTTTTTAATCTAAAAATTGAGTTTTAAGGCGTAAGGATTAGGGGATATATCACTAGCGAACGGTCTTCGACTCTCTTCGACTCACCCCGCTCAAGTGGCAAAACTTACGCCAACCCGAATTTTGATGAAGAGGCTAATTTTCGATCATTTTGATTTTGAAAAATCATTATGTATCTTTTAAAGGTTCAAAAAGTTATTTTCTATTAGAAAAACTGAAAAAAAATGCCAAATTAATTTTTGAAAATAAAAATCAGATCGTTTTGTCATCATAGTTAGATTTTTTAGTTCCCTCGAAGCCTCATTTTTTACCCTTAAATTGTTTTTTGTACATACGGTACATAAAATACTCTTATCGTTTTTCCCGTCTGATTGGATAAAGCTTTGTTTGCTCACATCGTCAGGAACAGAAGCGCAGGTTTTTTTTGCCGGATAGAAGGTGAAATGAACGATAAAGGGGCTTCGCTGTGGGCAGAAAGGGGCCAGTTATTGAATAAACGGTAATAATTTCGCCTCCCAGCCTTCGTTTAGATCACGCGTCCATTTTATTACTTTCTAGTCGAGGATTCTCCTCTCTTAGGTCATGCGTATCATAACACATTTCATAACGGGATCGGGGCAACGAAAGTCTCCTTTCCACCCCTACTCGGCACCTGTCCGCTCTTTCATTTCTTTAACGTCGAATTACCGATTCATTCGGGCTTAACGATCGCAAATTGAAGCCCAAAAGGTCGTCTTTAACCTACTGAAGAGCTTATAAAAAAGTCCTCCTTCACAATAACTTAAAAAACTTTGAAAAAAAAAAATCGAGACATTGATGTCTTTAAACAATAAATTCATTATTAGAAAAATTATCAAAATTGCTTATATTTAAGGGGGTCAAAATAATACGTCAATAAAATGCGACGTGAAATCGCAAAAGGTCAAGTCGATCGTTCGGGTAAGAAAATTGTTACTTTGTCTATTAAGCGCATCGAAAAAACAAAAAAGAAAAAAAAATTCTAAGACGCTATGAGAGAACGGTGTGGGAAACGTACTCGTACTTTCTCCCGGGAGCTTCTTAGGTCGCGACCCCTACCTTAACCCTGACATTCGCGCATATAGTTACTGTTTGTTTTTAATCAACGATGCTCTAGATTAATAAACCTACCTGCACCGTTTAAACCCGCAAACTTCAATTTTATTTGCTTTTTCATTTTTTCCTTAAGTTTTCCTCATTCTGATTCTTCCTACAATAAAAAGTAAAATCTGTTCATCCAAAATGGATAAACTAAAGATTTTTAAGTACTAATTTACTGGACACCACTTTAATTTTTTGATTGATTTTATAAAATTAAACCTAGTAAATTATCGGAAGAACAAATAGTCTTAAAAAATTAAGGCCCCTTAGTGGGATTTGAACATGCGATCTTTTGGTTTCTAGACCAAGGATCTACCAACTGAGCTTTGGATGCCTTTGAATTGAATTGAGGACTTTAATCTGTTTTCTAAATTCATATTATCTTCACCTTAAATTTGCTTCATTCTCTTTTAATAATGCAATCTAGGAAGAAGACAAGTTGACATTGAGGTAGCAAGTACAACTTACAGCAAGCAAGTACAACAAGTACTGTGGGACTAATTTTTTTTTTTTTTTTTTTTTTTTACATGTAAATTATAATAAACAAGAAATTTTTTTACCGTGACCTGTAATTTTCCTCAAAATATTCAGAAGTTAAAATATAGAAAAAAAGGTGGGAATTTTAAAGGCGTTGATCAAAATGATAATTAAAACGTTACGTGGCAAAATTTTCGAACACTTTAAATAAATAAAAGACCTTTTATATTGAAGGAATTCTTTAGAAGAAAGAGTCACTACATTCCATATTTTATTTGTGTCAGAGGCGTCTTCAAAAAACCGTTATTTAAATTATTTATATGTATTTGTCATGAGACTTTTGGCATCTCACTTTCCGGTGTTTTATTGCCCGATTGCTATAAAGGGGAAAGAAAATAAAAGAAAAATGAAGGGAAAAAAGGAAAGTGGCTTTTTTTGTACGTTGCGACCTTCAAGAGAAGAATAGGATTCAATGAAGTAGCGGAGGCCGTTAGACGGAAAGCCCATAATCCAACCAAAACATGACCGGGTGACCCTTTTTCGTTAAACGCGTTCCCACATAATTACATTCCTACATTTACGTATGAGACTACACTTTTTTTTAGGTACTTAGTGAATTGTTAAAAATCTACTACGCAGTTTCGGAAAGTCGAAATCGTGTTGATGAAAGGTGAAAGGATGTGCGGTTGTGTCAGGTCGGGATTTGGATAATGAGAACCAAGCATTTTTCCCCATAAAGCCATGACTTCCAGAACTCTCCAAAGAGTGACCAGAATCACGAACTATTCAGAACAGCCAAGACCTATTTTAGAATCGCAGTTGGCAACACTGCTATGAATAAATAGCCAGATGCGGAGGTGTACCAAAGGGTACTAAATTAAGCATTTAGGTATGCCTCACATTTAAAAGTAATTTATTCCTCTATTCCTTGCTTTTAATGGCAAAGGGGTAACAATGAAAGTAAGGATTTTGTACGATTTTTGTTAGTTAAGACAGGCGCGCTCTGCCGATCTTTCTGTATACTTTCTAGGTGGGTAAAGTTTAGTACATAGTATAACCGAACTCTTCTTGTATGAATGAAAGTAGTTGTTTCTATGGAATTCTTTTAGATAGCGCTCTCTTAAAATAGTGGTTAAAAACTTTCATTCTTAGTCACTAGATGTCTATGTATATGGTGGTCCAAATTAATCATGGACCATCTCATTTCGCCAGAACTATTGACAAAAAAATAAATAAAAGGTTAACTTTCTTTAATAGAAGTTTTTGAATTACCCGCCATGACCGGTTTTTGGGAGACGGTATTCAAGACCCATTGTATGGCCGCAATTTTCATCTGATTTTGACTAAATTGTCACAGAATTTTTCCTTCGAAGTTATTTTTAAAACGTAGAGAGTTTTTTTATTCTCAAAATTCGTCAAAATGGTGGAAATCAGTCTGCTAATTATTTTTTTACAAGCAAAATGGCACGGGGTCAAAATGGCCTTAGCTCCGATTTTGCTGAAAAAATTCAGGAATACGCCTCTATATAAGACTAAAAAATGAGCTAAACAGATCAAAAAGATCAACGGTTTTCGTGAAAAACGCGATTTTTTATTTCATAAAATAATTAATATCTTGAAAACTAATGGACCCACAGATCACAGATTTTTTTGCGGCTTATAGAGCATCTAAAGACCCACCTTTGAGTATTTTTTTCCAAGTTTTTGGACCTCAATAAATGCTTGAATTTTTAATTTAAAAATTCCAAAACCTCGAAAAAAATTGTTCCTGAAAAGGTAACGTTACGAAATCAATAAAATATGTTAAAAAACTAGTCTTTTCCTTGTCAGAATTTTTTCAGATTTTTCGAGGTGGTAGAACAATATTTTTTGAACTTTTTCTGAATATTTCGAAGAACTTTCAAATATTGTGGCACTATTAATTTTAAATCGGTCGGAAAACTTTGAAAAAATACTCAAAGGTGCGTCTTTGGAAGCTCTATAAGCCGCAAAAAATCTATGCTCTGTGGGACCATTAGTTGTCGAGATATTAATTATTTTCTGAAAAGAGAAAATCGCGTTTTTCACGAAAACAAATCTTTTTGATCTGAAAATTGGCTCATTTTTAGTCTTATATTATAGAGGCGTCTTTCTGAATTTTTTCAGCAAAATTGGAGCTAAGGCCATTTTGACCCCCTTATCCGTCTATGGCCTTTCAAACTTTCTCAAAAAAGTAGTAAATGTGGTGATGCTACTGTTTATATTTTATGATTCTGGAAATGGGTCTCCCAGACCCTTTGGGTCACAACGAATGTTTAGTTTTTCTGCTAAGCTATTTGGACGTCCAGACGTCGCCTTTTTTCCCGATCATTTTACGGCCTTAACATCAGATTTTCACCAAAACTTCAGCAAATGTTATTTTATTAATATTGAACTTTGAATTCTCCTGTTTAATAGCGTTTTTAAAATTTTTTTTTTTAATTTTAAGAAAGTTACCCTGCCGATTTTTTCTTTCAAAACAAAAGGCTAAAAACAGAGAAAAATCTACCAAAAAGGACAGATTTGAAAAATAATGCGTGTTTTAATCAAGTGTGAAAAATCTTCTTTCTAATTGGAGCTTTCACACTACTTCTTAGCTTTCAAATAAGAATAAGCTGAAAAATCTTTGATTCTGGTGTTTAGTGGTCTAAATTTTTAGAAGCTGATTGAAGCCAAGTTAAGTTGTCAGGTCATTCTTTTCTAGCAGATTGGATTGGCAGTATATCAGCCAAAAACAAAAGCTTACAATTTTTGGTTGTCCTTTATCATAGGAACCTTACATTTGATCCTTTGATGGTATAAATTGAGAAATAGTTCATTGAATCTTATCAGTTTTCAGGCAGATGCCATTTAAATTTTGGTTCTGGAAGATCTTGTTGCAAAAATCGTGGAAGGTTTAATATTAGCTTCTTTTTGAGGAAATTAAAAAAAAAAAGAGAGAAAAAAAGAGTTAATTTTCACTTTTTTATTACAAAATTTAGCCAGCGCTTTGTTTCTTTTTAAATAAATAAATACATAAATAAATGGTCATTTGGTCGTCATCTTGTTTGTCACGTCCGTTCATAAATTAGTCGTCAGAAATTGAGCAATAAATTAAATTTAAATAAAAAGAGAGAGAAAAAGAGCGAATGTACAATAAATAATCTTTGGTGAGCGCTATCAGTCCTGTCTTATTTATTGAGCAGAATTTGAAGCGTACGCCCTGTAGGCCATTCTGTGTGGGACTTCGGCATCCAAAGACCTTCCGTAACCTCCGTGCTCGTATCCGCCTCCTTCGTGGCTCGAAGAGTATTCATGAGAATGCGAGACGATCGGCTGTTTGACGATTTCGTATGTGGTCTTTTCTCCGCCGGAGGAGAAGAGTTTTTTAAGGGCGATGATTCCAGCGAGGACGAGAGCCAATTTGGAAACCATCAATGCCTTTGCGGCGAGAATGGCCAAAGCTTTCATCGCCATAGCGAGCATCGATCCCTTCAACATCAACCCGAGAAGAATAGCGGGTATAAGCCTTTTCTTTTTTCCACGGCCTAATTAAAAAAAGTTAAAAAATTGATCTAAATTAAAAAATTTACCTTCTCCGTCTTCACTTTCGTATAAAGCATCCTTGATGAAACTTGGCATTTTAAATTGTAATGAATGAGTCTCCATAAAAGATGCCATCCTTCCCCAAAGGAGGTCGTCAACTTTGTTACTCCTTGATTCCAAATCGGCAGGTAAAGGTTCCAAAGGATCTTTCAGAGATCGCTCACTTTCTGGCCTTTTAATCAACGAAATACCTTTAAAAAAAATTATTTTTTTGACATGAAATGTTATTTTTCTTACCATCGACTAATGGGATGGCATCTGAAACAATGGCACGGTCGACCAGCTTGATCGCCCTCGCTTTCAAACACGTTATAGGATCCTGGGCGTCTTCGCATTGTCTATAGACGGAATAAACTACTCGAAAACCTGAAGGTATACTTTCTTCAGCGGCTAAACTAACACCGAGGAACGCGACCACAATTAATACCCTGAAAATAAAAAATAAAAACAACATTAAAAAACCGAAATAACGGAACCTTTTTTACGATTTTTGTCCAACGTCTTTATTTTAAAAGAGAAACTAATTTTTTTAAACCCCAAAATAGCCTTTTCAATAAAAGCGAAATTTTACGCTTCCTTGATCAGAGAAGTTTCACTAAAACTGTAAAAAATTCACCTTAAACGCGCTTATGGCTTTTGAAAGATAAACGCGGTGTCATTCGATTACATTAACGGTACGAAATGGGACTTCTTATTCAGGACGGACCTAAAATCGGCACCTTTCGCTCCTAAAAAAGATTTGTCTTTTCAAGTTTAAAATGAAAGTCAAGTTTGTTTTAAACCGATTTTTATGACAATAGGAAAGTGCTCATATAGGTGGTTGCCGGTCACGGGCGTGAAGATGAGGGCCGACACGGTCAAGGCGTCCGCGGGTATTAATTCAAAATTAAAATTTTCCCAGTAATGACCACCCCGGGGAAAGGATTACTAGGCTACGACGAGCATAGTCTCATATTAAAGATGCATCAGCATCACTTGCCCCAGTTATGAGTGAAAAAAGTGACCCCATAAAAGAAAAAACATGTATTGAAAAGTTAATATCGTAGATTAACTTTTTATGTACTTTTTTCGGGTAAACACATTTTTTTAAAAATCGTTCGCCTTTCTCTCATCGTCACCCTACTTCTAAAACTGTCCATAAACCTTTTTTAAGAATCATTGTTCTTGTAGAAGTCCAATCAGTTCAAAGAAAGGAAATGAACAGTTGCAAAAATCCGGTTTACTAATTGAGTAGTACCTAAATAGGATTTTTTGCTGCTAGTAAAGGGAAGGTAGGACGTTTAAAAGCTATAATCCGGACTTCTTTTACATTCTGGGTTGTCCCAGAACTAGAACTCGATGAACCGGTGGATCGCCCAGCGCAGCAAATTGAAAAAATTGACGTTTCTTTTTAAAAATATCGTGCAAGAAAAATGCCCCAAAAAGATGGTATAATTTGAAAGAGCGAGAAAAAGCGAAATATTTTTGCAGCAAGGGTGGTTAATATTGGGAAACGCCCAAAGGTCGAAAGGGAGTATTTTTGGCCAAAGGAAAAAGAGAAAACGAGAAAATTGAACTAATTGGGAGCTCCTTTTGCCAATGTCCTGAAGAAAACGCGGGTAGGTAAAAAATATGCTTCTTGCCCAAAAGACCGAAAAAACGCCCCCCAAAATGGCTCTGAGGCACCCTTTAGGCCAGAATAAAAATCCCAAAAATTTCGCAAAAAAAGGAGAATTTTTTCGTCAAAACTATCGGAAAACTCTTGAAAATCAGAAAAAATGGGTGTTTTTCTCCGCCTTGAAAGAGATGAAGATAGGCAAAAGATATGATCTCAGACTACCTAAAAAACCGAACGAAGAGGTTGTCAAAACAACATCTTTTTGTGGGAGCTAAAATTAGTTAAACTGTAAAAAATGGGGATAAAGATTATATGTTACATCCCAGAGAAAAGGATATAAACATCTAAATATCGTTAATTCTAACACCGGACAAGTCCTTTTTCCTAGGTTTTCAGGAGAGCCAAAATACGGATTAATTTCTCTTTGAATCAATGCATTACCTGTTGGCTAAATCGTGAACAACGCGTTTTCTGTTGATTATAGGGTTAATCTGCCAACGGAATTCCATCCACCACAAAATTTACCATCAGAAACAATGGCTAAATCAAAACTGACAAAAAATGACTTGTCCGGTGTTAGAATTAAAGCGACGAAGTGTTTCTTATTTTTAAAAAATCATCTAAGGACAAAGATGGATCCAACAGCTTTCAAATTTTGAGATGGGGCTTAAAACTAAACAAAGTGGATTTAAAATTGCATTTAAAGTGTTAATGTAAATTTCATTATCTGGATCAGTAAACTAATATATCATGTTCATGCAAATAATAATTAATTAGCGAAATGTTAAAAAGGCATTAAAACCCTAACTAATTCATACTTAACATTTTCCATATAATAATTAACTAATTTTTATAATTATAATATAATTAGATGATTAATTTTTTCTAGTTTGAATAATTAGAGGTACTAATCTTTAAGGGTTTTTATTTTTTCTGAATAAAAAATTGGGCAAATTGATTACCTATTAAAATTTAGGGGTATTTAGAAATTCGATACAGATTTTTTTTTAAATTCAAGATGTGGTAAAAAGGCATTTTGTGAAAAAAAAATTAATTTTTATATTTGAAAAAATTGATTACGTCTGAATCCTTGCAATCAGAAATACCAACCTTACCGTGTTGGCAATACTGATAATCTTTGTAAAAATAGATTATATGTTAAATTTTTTTTAAAAAACGTTTCAATTTCGAAATAACGAAAAAGACGTTGGAAATATAAAATAATTGTGATAGATTTTAGCGTTGCACTATGAATGCTTTCGTGAGAAAATTAATTTTTGGGGGTGTGCACTTTTCTGTGCTCTTTTGAAAATTTTAAAATTTTGTCCATTTTATAATCCACGTAAGTATTGCTCCTTGGAAGGCATCACTTTAAAAATATTCACTGAGGAAAAAAAAGTACGAAAGCATCCATAACACAGCACTAATATCACTTTCAGGAACCACTTTTTTTTAAATTCACTATCTTATCCACTTTACCTGAGGGAGACCATGATGGATGGATGATGAATTGAAACTGTGATGGATGAAGGCGCCCCGGGAGCGTTTTATACTCGGGACGCGGTCTGGGCGAAGGGGTTGATGCCGGCCAAAAGGTGGGGAGAACCCCTCGACCATGGCCGGCCCACTTCACTCTTTTTCGTAGAAAGTGTCATCCCCTAAGTTTTTTCGTTTGTGATAAAATAATTATCGCTTTTTCCTCATACGCTTTATTCAAGCATTTTTTAAAAAAAGAAAACCCCACCAGATTGACCAAATAATCAAATAATAGCCCTAAGATAAAATGAAAATTCGCTTTTAAAAAAATTATAAAACCATCTGATTTTTTCCGGTATAATTCAATCATCTGGACGCCACGACGAATCTATTGCATCCAGCTGATCCAAATCTACTGTCAATCGTTCTTAGCGTCAACAAAATATTAAGTTGCATCGTCATTGAAAAACAGAGTAAAAGTAATTCTGATTTTTCAGTTATATTCAAAGCAAAGTACCAAAACCTCTAGTCTGGTTTCAGCCTTTAAGGAAACAAAAATACTTCTCTGGGCTGGAGCTGGCTCCGACGGAAACGTCCTCAAAAGAGGGAAGATTCAGTCGAATTTTGGTGAAAATCGGATGGACATTGCCGGAAAGTGTTCCGTAAAAACTAATCTTAAAAGCGACAGAACTCCGCGAGCTTTGAAAAAAGTTCTCGACCTTTTAAAAAAACTACCAAAGGAAGATTCTGTGAAAAATCGGTGAAAATTGCGGCCGCAGTATTCCAGAAGACTGAGTTTCCAGACATGGATGGTATCACAACAACCCATCTTCGAGGAAATTAAAAAATGCTACGGACGGACGGCACCACAGACAAGATTGAAGACTACCAAACCAATACTTCTTATCCATGATGCTGATTTCCTGAAGATCCTAAAGACTTCTGTTTCTTTGATCTAATTTTCCCCTTGCTATAAGTGCTCTGGTTATAGTGATTTAAAAAGAAAAATTAGTTTAAATTATGAGAAACGACACATTGTAGAAAGAAAAAGAGAACCATTGAACTATTTCTTTTGAAAGTAGTCGCTGTTAATTGCAAGCTGGGAACTTTATGATAGAAAGGTATCACTCAGTCTCCATTTTCTCACATCTCGGAAGAAATTTTATCATTTTTCAGGGCCAAAGGCCCTTAATTCATTCTAGAAAGTTCAATTTGGAAAATCTTTTATCATTCATAGGAAAGACTTTTCGTTTTTAATTTCTTTCCAAAATTATTTTAATTAGAGCAGATTAAAAGTTTAGATGTCGCGTGCAGGCAACCAGAGCTTGACTAAAACTTACTCCGAAGAAAGTCGTACTTTCATGGAGTAAAAAATCTTTTAATAAACGCCAAACTTTTTTTAATTGTCCCACTAACTAGGCCGAAAAAAAGTGGTTTTATCGATACTTTACGATACAGAGAAGACGCTTTTTATTTAACTTTTTTTTTATTATATGATATTTTGCCCTAATTTTATAGAACGGGTTTAAATAGGCACGTGTCGCCCTGTTTATTATAAAATTGGGATGCTCTAGACAAAAGGTTAACCTAGGATGTATTAAACAATAACTTTCTCCACGACAATGTACCTCCTGGAATTTCCCTGACAATGACCTGTTCGATATAATTTTTTATCTCTTCGGGGAGCTTGGATGGGCTCCCGGAGGTCTTAAAACGCGCGGCAACCGCAATAACGAGCCGATTTGCCGACCAAGAGTAAAAAAACAGTTTCCACTTTCCCTTAGGAGGCCGAAACTGTTAAAGGCCTTCGAAAGTATCGGTGAATAACGTCACATTTCTTCGGCCGCATCCGCCTTTTCTCAAATTAATTTCGAACCGATTAGAAAAGCCATGAGGGAAATTGGCCCTCGGTCAAATTAATAATATTATCTTCATTTCACTTAACCGAAGGGTCCACCTTTAATTGTTTTCGTCCGAAATTGGAGTTTTTATAGTTGTATACAAACTAATTTCATCCAACATAGCACCCGAATTCGTAGCTTTTCTTTCCCAAATTAGGGTGAAAATTAATTTTCACGACATACTTCTTATTGAATTTATTCGGAATTTAAGGGAAAAAAAAATAAATAATAATAGGTAAAATTTTGGGATGTTCTCCGCCGTTCCTAGTGGCCTAGTTGGGCGAAGGCATTCATTTTTTCTACCTTGAGACAAAAAATTGTATTTCTTTTGCAAAGTTAATAAATTCCCCTAGTTTCAAGGAGTTCCAGTCGTCCCCATCTCCAGACAAGTAGTTTAATTTTCTAAAATAATTTACCAATGAGCCCATTTTGAATTCAACATGCATGATAGCTCAGGCGAATCATCGGGGATAAATATGAATAAACCATACGCGTAAATTCATAATTGAGAATATCCCCGTTCAGACGAGACCTAAAACTCTCCCAAAATTACGAGAAAATCCTATTTTAAACTCGATTCTGAAAGGAAACTGAGGGAAAAATTACAGTCTTAAACGTTTACTTTACAAAGAATGTTTAATTTATCTTTTTTTTAGATCTTTTTTTATCCTTTCTCTTTCAAATTAATGCGCCCGCGCATTTAGAAAGTTGAAAAACAATAAAATTTGCTAAAAAACATATCGTCGCTGATAAATACTTATTATAAGATGTAGCCTGTTCATTAAGAATAATTAATAGGTATCTTTGAAGTTCCCGATTATGTAGGTTTTACGGCCGGAATACGCCGTCTGCAGAAAAAATACAACAAATTTTGCTTTCGTAAATTGTCGAAAAAAAAGGGAAAAAAAGGAAAAGAAAAAAATGTTGAACTTACAGGCGCCGAAAACTGTTGCTGGAAATCAAAAACTTTTTCTTCTTTTTCTTGCAATCAACTACTTGGTTAAGAGGGGCCTTAAGTAAAAGTTTTTGACATAAATTTTTTTTCACGATACTTTTTTGAGTTAAACGTTATTCCTTTTTCTTAGAAACAAATAAGTAAAAACACTAAAAATACTTGTACAAGAAAAGCTAGGATCATTTTTTTTCTTTGTTCATTACAAGCAGATTCTTGGCGTTTAAAACATATCCAACCTCAATTCAAGTTAAAAGTGTTAAATTTCCTCCTGACCTTTCATACAAAAACGTAAAAAAAAAGGATCGTAATTCTTGCTTTCTAACAAATCCCACAGCAATGGAAAACCACTGACGTCATCGGCCTTAAGTGGATTTATTTTTCTTTCGTACGTAGATTAAAAAGACATTTTTCTATGTCTTTTCCAGCCCGGACTTTTGAGCCTATCAGACCGAAAGGCCCAATTATAGAAGGACGGCAAATAGGACGGGGAGCAATTACAGGTGAAAAGTAATTCATTAGTGAAATTACAAGTGCATTAATTGGGATGTGGTGAGTCACGCCCTGTTTCCTCCTATCGTGCACGTATGTAAATAGAACATTTTTAAGTCTTTTATGCTCCCCAAGTCGAGTAAAAGACTCTCTCCTAATGCCCTTCAAAAAATTTCGAGAACTAAATTAGCTCGTGACGGATTTAGTGACTCTAAATTTGACAAAATGGCTTTTTAATTCATTTAATTTATTGAATTGGAAGAATTTACATCTACATGTGAAAATCCAGATTTCTATCGCTTTCGGCCCACTCTATAGTAACCAGCTGATCAAATCCAACTAAATGAACAGTCTACGTTTGACTTAAGAAGGTTATTTTGAGTACCTAAACGGTTTTTATACACATCCAAGAAAACTCACGGCGCACAGTGGGGAAAAATGGCCAAAAAACGGAAAAAAATCTGTATCTCGAGAGCGGATTGTCCTATCGACCTGGGACTAGTCTCATTCGATTCAGGGTAAAAAAATACATTGGTTACACTTATTAAAACCAATTTTAATTGTTTTTATATTTGAAGGTAAAAAATAATAATGTATAGGTAATATTAATAAATATAAATAATATAAATATTAAATACCAAAAATAAACATAAAAATTGTTATATTTATTATCATTATCGGCAAAAAAAATTTAACTGAATGAGAATATAGAATCATGAAGGGGCTCATTTTCGGCTAGCACAAGCTAGCGTATTAATGAACCAATAGTCTTGATAACAAAACAGGATTAATTTAAATGATTTGTTTACTAAAATTAACAAATATTAATAAATAAATACTCAAATATTAATAAATTAATACACATATATTAATAAATTAATTCAGTTAATATAATTTATTATTAATAAATTAATACTTGTGTTTAACGCTATGTTAATACATGCTGTATTTATCTCGTCTCGACATAAAAAAATTCATAACTCACCAATTCGGTTGAGCTCGGGTACCAATTTTTTATAGAACCTTTATTAGAGTATCTAGATTCAGGAAAAAATAGTCTCAGACCGTAGGATGGCGTAGCTCGTTTTTTTTTATCAGAATATCTGACGAAAAATTTTTTTTCCCTGAATCCCTACGTTTTTTCAATCCTCTCGTTTATTTCACCTGCTTTGGAATTTAGGAAATCTGGTCACCAATAGTATTTTTTCACTTCTGATTACCAAAGGCTCGTGTAGAAGCCTTGTATATCGCATAAAGCCAAATAGATAACTCACGAAAAACCAGTAGAAAGGGATTTCTCGTTTGAAAGAGATACGAATAGCCCAAAATTTTTAAAGACCCACTGTTTCCCTCAGTCTAACTCCCTTTTAAGACGTTTTCCATGGCATTTAGTCCAGAAACACCCTTTTTAACGGGCTTTTGGGCATTTTTCATGGTATTAGGTACACTTTTCTACCACCAGTCCTCTCATTCTCCTCCCTTAGCCTAGAGAATGGCAAGAGCAAAAAAAAATGTCTTTGTTTTAAAATATGTATTTTATCATATGTGAAAAAATTTGGCTAAAAATTGTTTAAAAATTTAATGTGAAATGATGAATTGTGAACGAGAAAAGAGGCACGCGTATTTTAGAAAAATGCATGAAGTAGATGAACAAGTTCAAGGTGCGAACATCGGTTATCCTTGTCGAAGTAGAGAAGAGTCGTTTAGAAGTTGCATAAATTCTCCAATTTCTGGCGCTTTAAAGATGTTTTATCCAAACGGATTTTTACCGAATAGACCGAGTGTCATTTCATCATTGAACGTAAGGCAGTATTTTTCCATAAGTACGGATTTCGTCGTTTTTAAACTTCGGCTTCTTCTTTTTCCGTTTTTTCATGAAGACTGGACACGTAAATTCGTCGGGTGTGTCCCGCTAAAGCCGAAAAACGACGTCAATGCTCCAGATTTATACATACCTTTGGTTTCATTAATGACGTATTTGCTGGTCGTATGTTTTGCTTCGGGGATTCAAGGTGGATTCTGTCAAGATAATATAGTTTCATTGGCTACTCAGTCGCTATTTTGTCTTGCTTTAGAAGTTACTTTACAATTGATGCTCATTCATATTCTATGCCTACAAACTTATTTACAACCTTTAGATTTCATAGCGTACAACGGATACAAGTTTGTCATCGTTGCTATTTCGAGTGTGGCGAAAATTTCTTGTAATACCCTCACCGAATATTTCATCGCCACTTTTTTCTTCAGCTTCATGTTCTCTATGTATCTCTTCAGGACGTATAACTGCCAAATATCGACACAGATGGGCGTTCCTCCTTGGCTTACAGAAAATCAGAACGAGATTTCGTCGATCATGTTTAAAAGAAAATTGTACTTTTTAGCCTTCGTCTCCTTCACTCAGCCTCTTTTCGTCATTTGGTTATCTTATATATAATAAAAAAATGTCTTTCTATAAAAAAGAAAGCACTCCTTTTCTTCACCGCAAGAATGCCCTTTAAGAGTCCTCGTCTTTTCTAAAGGAAACCGTATTGTTAAAATACCCTGTTTGGTCCTTTGTGGTTAAACCATTAACTACGCGTATGTTATAAAATAGAATATTAACATTGATTGTTAAAAAAAAAGTCTTCTCATTATTTTTGACCTACCTATATTTAAATTGTTGTAATTGACCCAGTAAGATGAAGCAAATTGAGGACTTTGGGACATTTTCGGAGATCTCCGATTTGTTTCCTCGCGCTAAAGCTCGTGACATTGATTTAAGGGAAGGCCAGGTTTTTGGTGCTATTTCACCTAATTTTTATTGACTTATAAAGCTGAAAGAAGATGTATCGGCCAGCGATATATCATCTTTTAGTTTGGCCCCTGACCAAGCAAAGGTTGCCCAGAAGCACGAAATGACCAGACCAAATATTCATGACTTGCACCATCTTCACTCTAGGATAGAAACTCTATCTAACGGTAGCTTTTTGAAATAGTTTTTCCCGGAAGCGTAAAGAGAACATGAAAACCTTGAGGAGAAAGCGATGCAAAACCATCAAGAACTATCTGTATTGCGTTTAGTTTCCCCTGCGCCTTAACTATAAACGGTTAAACTCCTCTAATTTAAGCCTACTTATACACGTGATTTATTTTTAAGTATTTATTTTCTTTGTGAAGTCGATTTTACGAAGATTAAGGCGTTAGCAGCATGATGTCATCTTCTTACGGACGATTGGCCCTTTCAGGAAGGATGTTAGTGTATCCTTTGAGGTTTATAAAGGAAAGGTCACTTTATATTTCTGCCATAAAAAGATCTGAGTCGATAGCACGCCTTGAAGAACGCATATTGAGTTCGAGCATTAAAGTAGAATTGGAAGAAACAGGACGTGTATTAAGCATCGGCGACGGGATCGCACGAGTAAACGGATTAATGGATATCCAGGCGGAAGAGATGGTCGAATTTTCTTCAGGTGTGAAAGGTATGGCTTTGAATTTAGAAGCAGACGATGTTGGTGTCGTCGTTTTTGGAAACGATAAGCTAATCAAAGAAGGAGATATCGTTAAAAGAACTGGTTCTATAGTCGACGTTCCAGTAGGAGAAGGACTTCTTGGAAGAGTGGTTGATGCTTTAGGTAATCCTATTGACGGCCATGGATCTTTAGTTTCTCAAAAAGATCTCGAGTCGGTGTCAAAGCGCCAGGTATTATACCGCGTGCTTCCGTACGTGAGCCGATGCAGACCGGCATCAAAGCTGTCGACTTATTGGTGCCTATTGGAAGAGGCCAAAGGGAGTTGATCATCGGAGACAGGCAGACTGGAAAAACGGCAATCGCTATTGATACGATAATAAATCAGAAGAGATTCAACGAAGGGGATGATGAGAAAAAGAAACTTTATTGTATTTACGTAGCCATCGGTCAAAAACGTTCCACCGTAGCTCAAATTGTGAAAAGACTAGCTGACGCCGATGCTCTCAAATATACCATTATTGTGGCAGCGACGGCATCTGATGCTGCACCATTGCAGTATTTGGCTCCATATTCGGGATGCGCAATGGGTGAATATTTTCGTGATAATGGAAAACATGCATTGATGATATTCGACGATTTATCTAAACAAGCTGTAGCTTATCGGCAGATGTCGCTTCTTTTGAGGAGACCTCCAGGCCGCGAGGCATATCCCGGAGATGTCTTTTATCTCCATTCACGTCTTCTTGAAAGAGCGGCGAAGATGAACGAAACCCATGGGGGCGGTTCGCTTACGGCTTTACCGGTCATCGAAACGCAGGCGGGAGACGTTTCAGCTTATATACCGACAAACGTAATTTCGATAACTGATGGACAGATTTTTTTGGAGAATGAACTCTTTTATAAAGGAGTCAGGCCAGCGATCAACGTCGGTTTGTCCGTTTCCAGAGTTGGTTCAGCAGCGCAGACGAAAGCTATGAAACAAGTAGCAGGTTCCATGAAACTTGAGCTCGCGCAGTACCGTGAAGTAGCCGCATTTGCACAGTTCGGTTCAGACTTAGACGCAGCAACTCAACAGCTTCTTGACCGAGGAGTTCGACTCACGGAACTCCTAAAGCAAGGTCAATACGTCCCCATGCCGATTGAAGAACAAGTCGCGGTCATCTACTGCGGCGTCAGAGGTTTCCTCGATAAAGTCGACCCTTCGAAAATCGTCTCATTTGAAAAAGAATTTCTCCAGCATATCAAACATTCTCACAAAGACGTCCTAACTTCCATATCAAATGAAGGAAAAATCACCGACGAAACCGATGCCAAACTTAAGGAAATCGTCAGTGCTTTCTTAAGCGGGTTTTCAGGTGCAAAAAATTAGTCCAAAAGCAGTCATAACCCTTCAAAATATTTCCATTAGCTTATATTAGAACGGAGAAATTAGATTTTTTCCTTGTGGTTTTTGAAAAATAAAATGACTTTTTTGATAAGGAAAGATGCTTTATAATTTGGTGGGAAATCATAGGTGTGAACATAAGATGTTTTACAGGCCTATAATTATACTCATTACGCACTGTGTAATTAGGACCATGCGACAAAGGTTTATTATTTTATCATTTTCGATATTCTTCCTTTTTCTAGGTCCTCCGATGCCATTCTCAGATTTTTCTCCCAACCCAGATTTCACCGCTGTGACTTTGTAGTTAATGGGCCGGCACTCATTAGCGTCTCTGTGTCACTAATGTACCTTTTCTTTAAAATCCCAACTTTTTTGCACGGAAAAATTATTTTTACCCAAATCATCATTAAAAATCACGCATTTTTTTGTGTAGGGTCCTTTTTGAAGGCTTTCATTTTTAAATCAAAAACTCTAAAACGTAGTTTGAACCACGAAAAATTTTGACCCAGACAGGTGGAGACAAATTTCATGCAGCCAATAGCTAAACTTCATGGACTTCAATGTCCCTTGGTGGGAATTTCATTCTTGAAATGGCAAAGGGACCAGTTTTTTAAAAATTCAAGTCACAATTGTGAGGGGGGCCACATTTTTATCGTAAAACATATCCAGATTGTAGTCAGCATCACGTTTGACTTTCTCTCATACTCATCTTAAGACATTGCATGTCATAAGCCAACGGTTCATGAATGACCAAACTAATTCTTCTGGTTTATAATTTTAAAAAGAACGCCTATTTTTTTTTTGTAAAAATATATAATTTAAATAAATAAAATAAATAGTTGGCATTTGCCCTTAGGGCGTATTTGTGTCGGGTCGTCGAGTAGAACGATCTTGAAGAAATTTCCTTATAGGTCAATTACCGTGTTCACGGTTCGTTAGTGGAGGAACAAGAAAACGCGATTGTTTAGATTGTCTAGAGTGAACGAGCTTGGGCGTGATAAGCCATCTGATGCGTTCCGTTTTCGTCTGGGACGACGGCGCTCCTTCCCCAACCGCCGCCTCCATGTCCGCCGCTTCCGTGACTTTCAGCGTAGACAACCTTAAAAAAAATTAGATTCGTTTTTCAAATTTCTTTTAGTACCTGTGGGTGTGAATCGCCGCCGCCTCCTCCGCTTCCGATCAGTTTCTTCAGTGCAATTATCCCGGAAAGCAAAAGAGCCATTTTTGCCACAAGAAGAGCTTTTCCGGCCAACATTCCGATTTTTCCCATCGCCATCTGCACCATCATACCTCCCATCGCCATCGCCGCTATCATCATCATCCCACCTTTTTTCCCTCCTTTTTTTCCACGCCCTGGAAAAAAGGAAAATATTAATCACGACTCTTTTCATCGTTTTGTTTACAGATCCGTTATGTCCAAGCTAAGTCACCACTTGAGTTTCTACTCCCATGACTAATCGTGATTTAAAGCCCTTAAAGAAGCCTCGACCATACTTGACCTTATTAAAATCACCAGCTACTTTCATTTCGTAAATATCGACCTTAGGGACTATCGTTGAGAAAATCGCTATAATTTAATCTAGGTGAGTTTTCTCGTCAAGTCTTATTTTCCACGACTTTCTAATGGGAGTGGATCAAAGAAAATTCGAGTAAATCCTTAGATCTTTTTTTTTTGCGCACACTACCTAAATTACCGTGGTAAAAAATAATGAAAAAATTGTCCCATTTTTTTATCATCTTTGACATAAAAAGCTTAATAGGCAGCGGAGAATGGCACAAGGGTAAATAATTTCTTTAGAGAGCCTTTCATTAAGAAGATTTCTCGTTTTACTTAAGTTAAAAAATTTAATTTAAATTTAGGAACTTGTAGAGAACAGGGTTAAAAATATTAAAAAATGCAGGAATTTAACAAATAGGGGAAAAACAAATCCCGCTCAGAGAAATTAAGTTGGCATTTTCTCTAGGACAGGGCTACAGCTCAGCATTTTGGCCCCAAATTAAGTAGTGGAAATTCAGGATTTTTTTTTTTTTTTTCATTTCTGAAGAAAGAATATTTTGACGAAATATAGGAGTGCATGAAATTAGGTCGAAATATAATAAACAACATTTTAAGGATTAAAAGAAAATGAAAACAAATGTATTCACAAAAACGCACGTTTAAAAGCACGACAAGGGAGATAATATAATACCCTCAAGCCCCAAAATCTTCTCAGAGACCATGAAGTGTCAAAATGATCACCGACATAAAATATGCCACGGCATAAGTCAGTATTCCCAAGCCACCTAAAATCTTCGCACAATATTCCTGTATTTGTTGAGATTGTTTTTTGAAAATCGTCCAGTGAATTTTGTTTGGGAGATCCTGAGAACTTTTTATTTCATGAAAATCTGTTAAACTCCGAACTAATGGAGCTGCAAAAGAACCACAATCGTAAACGTCCAGTAATGAGTAATGAAATTTTATGATGATTAGAAGTTTAATTAAATCCTTTCTCCCAAGAAAAAATAAAAATAACGAGGCTGCTTTGAAGGACATAAAAAAGAGAAAAATGGAGACAAAAAAATCTAAATGTATTCTATTCTTTCCCTTAATCTTGAACGTTTTGGACGTTTTTGATGGACAATGAAATTGATCGATATTAGGTAGTTTTGTTGTCCCGTTTCTTCTCTTATTGGTCAAAAATGTTTTTTAAAAAACCTGCTACTGATATATTTTAACGTCTTTAATGTTTATGGGTATTTTGGAACCAATAAAAAATATGAGAATAATGATTAAGTACCTTCGATGACGTCTGCAGGGATGGTGAATTGTAAAGATCTAGATTGAAGAAACCGAAGTAATTTATCGGCGATCATTTCGTCTAATTTGCTATCCTTTTTTTCTTGCTCGAACGGAAGTTGAGATTCGATGTCAGTTTCCGATCTGGCAGTTTCGTTTCCGTCGTGCTGTTTGTCTTTGGTGATTGTGAGATAATCGTTGACGACGATCGGGCTGTCAGTGATGAGGACGTTGTCGAGCATTTTAAAGCTTTTAATCGAATGCATGTTCCGAGCTCGTTTTTCGTGTTGCACTTTTCGAATGTCTTGTAAAGAACGTTGAGTGTTCCGTCTTGACCGCTGGCGTCGACACGCGTGAGGTAATGACGGAAAGGATTGCACTGAACGCTTTGAGGTTCATTACGGCTGTGTCAAATGCCGAGACCCTCCGAGACCGTTTTATATCGGCCTCTCCTTCCTCCCCTACCTTTGAGGACTCTTTCTGGAGCATACCTAATCTTTTTTCCCAGATAAACTTCAATCTCAGCACTCCGTGAGAAATAAAAGGCTTATTTTGTACTTTACCTCGAAACACAATGAATCTGAGATTTGAACCAAAGATGAACAAAATTATAATCAAAGTATTTCAAAGAAAGTAAAACTTTAATTAATCTGAAAGTAAATCTAATAGAAAATTTTTTTCCTAACCTAAATTTTTCTTTCTTTTTTTTTGGCCTTAGTGCTAACTATTAGCCATGGGTCGTTATTTTTGTAATTATTAATTTGTAAGAGGGTTTTCAAACTTAAGAATTTATAATCCCCTTTTCCAGGGGGCCCTTAGCCAGGGTTTTCCTGGCTCTTTTGGCCAATGAAGTTCCATTTTATAGGAGATTTCGGGTGCTTTCCCGGGTCTTTTGGCCAAGATTTTACCATTTTATCCGGATTTCAGATGTTTTTCTGGATCTTATGGTCAAGAAACTTCCTTTACATCGGAGTTTGGGCTGCTTTCATGGCTCTTTTGTTTTCCAATAATTCATTAAAACGGATTTTTCATGTTATCCGTCGTGAAACACCCTGTTCACAATCAAGACTCACAAATTTAAAATGTATAAGGTTTTTTGTCTGCGGGAAGCAATACTGACTGAATTCGACTGAAAATTTGAACAATGTGCGAGTTGAACGAGGTGGTGAGCATTAACCATTTATTTTTTAGGTGCCCACTGTATAATTAATAACCATAGGGGACATTTTCTCTTTACTTCGGTCTCTTTACTTCGTCGGCTGGAATACTTATGTCAGTTTAGTGGTCTGAACAAGGAGGGCTTCTGTGCACTTCTTTTTTGCAAGTGCATTGAAATAGCTAGACAAAAAAATTGTAAAATCTCTCTTTCTTTATTATTTTTATATATTTTTTGTAAAATTGTATGGTATGCGCTAAAAAGATAAAACTACATAATTGAATCTTGTATTTGTAGACAAATTCCCATTCTTAAAGGAGTTTTTTTGACCCAGAAATTTACTTCGAATTTTTCAGATATTAGCAGACACATTTTGAAAAATTTAACCCATTATAGGCTCTAATAATACCGCCCCCCTTAAAAAACAACAATTAGGGTACTTTTTGCCAGATTGACGGCCCACTTTTGCCGAAATCTTCTTTCTAAAACTACACAGTGCCTTTTCAAAGATTTTTATCTTAAAGAAAATTTCTTTGACGAGCCTGTTTAAATGGGCCAATATTAGATTAAAGTTTGAAATTTTTCTCTATATTATTCATCGATGCAAAAACATATAATTCCTTCATATATTATGTTTATATAAAAATAATTTTATCAATGTTTACGTTGTGAACTAAGCCATGAAAGAAGGATTATCTCCCTCCTCCGAAGGCATTTCGTTATTTGGGGAAAATTGTTTCTCTCAGATGAAATCGAGACATCAAGAAAGACGTTTCGGTTACGACCACTTTTCAAGCTCCAGACTGCACTGTCGCGACACGTCGGCGAAATGACTTCAAAATTTTAAATTCTTTAAAACAATTAATTTATGATAAGGAATTACATGATTCCATCACTGCTTAAATGCAATTGGCAACTTGAAGAAATAATTGAAGAAATCTAAGAAATAATAAGCAATGAGAAGAGCTTGTAAACAACAGTCTTCAACAATGGTTTAAGATTGATCGAAAAATACGAGTAGTTCCAAAGTAATTAGTAATCACTGATGATATCAAATACTCTTTTCACGAGATTTTAAGAATTTTCTTACATATTTCCGCCTAGAAATATTTTTATCTTTTACTGGGCAATACCGAACACTCTTCCCTTTTGACGAAGATTTTCGATTTAAGCTGGATTTTTAAAGTTTCC
Source organism: Orius insidiosus (assembly GCA_014119065.1). Classification (NCBI taxonomy): domain Eukaryota; kingdom Metazoa; phylum Arthropoda; class Insecta; order Hemiptera; family Anthocoridae; genus Orius; species Orius insidiosus. The sequence goes on from JACGAQ010000253.1 coordinate 153,137, forward strand.
TCGTTTTTTGACCCAAAACCATTTTTATGATTTTTAAATTCTTTCAATTGATAATAATTTTATTATCAAATTTTATATTCGAGAAATTATTTTATTGCTTTTCACCAAGAATCGAAAGTTTGCCTGGATTTTTTTTAGAAGTTTCCTCGTTTTTATTTATTTATTTTTTATTTTTTTACCAACAACCTTCTTTTCACTAGATTTTTCGATTCAATTTGAAAATTCTAGCGTTCATAATAATTTTAAGACCTATAAGGTGAAGAATGGGGTGCATATATGTAAATAGAAAATGTTTTTTAAAGAGTACAATAAATTTATTCGGGCTCCATTATAGAACGAAACGACACATGATTAACTTCGCGATCGAACAGCTGGTTTTCAATGTAAAACCACCAGGAAGGTGGCTCCTTGGTTTTCTTACCAGCATGTTCGATCACGAACTTGTAGAAGTCTTTCTCCGAATGAAAATAGTTATCTACGAAGTATTTGAAGAGTTTATCGTCTGGGATCTTCTTAATCTCTTCAAATCCCTGTAGATAGGCTTCTTCAGCTCCTCGGATGTTCCGGTACGTCTCGGCGGCTTCGAGGACCCTGGCGTTCAAGAATGTTCGGACGTCGAAGTCCTTGATGAGTTCGTAGGGAGAAAAGACCTCATCTTCCCAAAACGTGGTTTGAACTTCGACGTCCAAACCGGGGTTCTCTCCCTCCTTGAACTTCGGAAACGGCTTCATCATGTTCAACATCATGTACGTCTCCCATGACTGCCCATCCTCGATCTTTCCGAAAGCGATCCTTTTCCTGAAAAAATAAAACACAAAATTAAAATAAAGGACTAACAAAGACGGAAGAAAATTATTCATTAGAAGGATATGGAGACTACTATAGGCATATAAAAGATATGCCCAATAGTCGTAGGGCATACCCCGAGAACTAATAGTCCGACATATCACAGCTTTTTAACTTCCTTAAAGAAGTTACTGTGATACCCTCCACGTCGGGTTTTTGGGGAAGGGTCATCCAGACCCCGGAGAGTAAATTCGAATATGGATTTAAACCAATCTCAACTTTGTCTGTGGTTCCGGCCGGCCGTAGCATTTTTTTCCGGAACACTTTACGGCCACAGTTTTCAACCGATCTTCACCAAATTTTTACACAAATTTCTTTAGCCGGTGAACAAGAATGTAAACTGGGCGATTTTTTAATTTCGCAAAAATGGCGGAGATATGTCTCTTTGAAATTTTAAAAAATTCGCTGCGGCCGAACTGTTGGTCCGTTTTCATCAAATTTTCACCAATTACTCCTTATATTTTTTAAGAATTTTTGGTGTACAAAAATTGCCACTTTTTAATAATTATTTTTTTAGTAGGGAGGAATTTCATACATCTACCCATCCCTAGGCCAAAGAGCCCATTATTTCTACCTTTACATACTTCGCTCCCTTATAATGAGAATTTTTAGTTTAAGACTACTTAAGAGCTCAGAAAAAATTGTTCCCGTTTTAGATGACCAGTGACCTCCCAAATTAAATTCAAATTTTTTAGAAGACTTTAGTTTGCTACCTATAAGCATTTTTTCAGATCGAGGTGATAGAGCACTATTTTATAAATTTATTTTTTGATTTCACCCTTTAAAAATGGAAAATGAAGTTAAAATTATTTTTTAAGTGATAATCAGTGTAGTTTTTTTATTTGAACATATTACGGCCAACACTCGGCCTTCATCAGCTCAAACTACAACAGCAATCAAAGATACATTAAAAATATTAAAAGAAATTGTTTTAATTGCATTATTTTAATTATTTTTTAAATTATTATTTTACTTATAAATTGAAATATTTAATTTTCTTTAAAAAAATCAAGTACATAAAAGAAATTCTGTCATAAAATGTGTATAAAAAGAAAAGAAACTGTTCAATCCCAACATAATATATTTTCTAAAAAAATCGTATATCACCCTACCTAGGTTCGCAATATGTACGTGTATATGGTTATAATTTTTTTCTTTTTTTAAATTATAAAAGAGATTTTATTGATATTTTCCTCTATAGCCTTCGTTAAAAAAAGTAAAATTCCTTAAATTCAAACAAGAGATTGAAGAAATAAGTGAAATTATAGGTAGGTACTTACAAGAAGTTGACTGTAGCCTTGACGTGATCCATTTCTTCTTGTTTTATCCTCTTCGCACTAAACTTGACAAAAATGCAATAAATTGACTCAAGTAGCGGGTCAGAATAAGTGACCCTTCATGGGTAAGGGTAGACCTTTTATAGTAAATTTGAAAAGAAAGGGGCTGATCTGGGGAAAACCCAAGTCGAAGGGTGAAAAACCCTTCCTTTCCCGGATCTGTTTTTGTTGAGGCGCACATAAAATTTTATATTAATTTATATTAAACCGAATGTAAGTAATTAATGAATGTGGTGAAGATGAGTTCGAAATAGAAAAAAGTGAAGAAAAATCATGCAACCTTTGGACATGTGAGAAAGAGTTTAATCAGTCGTTAAAAAAGTAAAATTCCTTAAATTCAAACAAGAGATTGAAGAAATAAGTGAAATTATAGGTAGGTACTTACAAGAAGTTGACTGTAGCCTTGACGTGATCCATTTCTTCTTGTTTATCCTCTTCGCACTAAACTTGACAAAAATGCAATAAATTGACTCAAGTAGCGGGTCAGAATAAGTGACCCTTCATGGGTAAGGGTAGACCTTTTATAGTAAATTTGAAAAGAAAGGGGCTGATCTGGGGAAAACCCAAGTCGAAGGGTGAAAAACCCTTCCTTTCCCGGATCTGTTTTTGTTGAGGCGCACATAAAATTTTATATTATTTATATTAAACCGAATGTAAGTAATTAATGAATGTGGTGAAGATGAGTTCGAAAATAGAAAAAAGTGAAGAAAAATCATGCAACCTTTGGACATGTGAGAAAGAGTTTTAACTCAGTTATTATCACAAAATTAATCTCTTTGCAAGAATTATTGTATTTTTACACGACAAATATCATTTTTATTTCATTTATTCGATCACTGAATAAATTGAAATTGCTGAAGTTGTCCTTGAAGGTCCTCCAAGCTTTAGGCTCGTAATTGTAAATGCTCCTTAAAACTAAAAGGATGCATTAAAAATCTCTTTTCCGTTTCTAGATTTTAAGTGAAAATCAAGGATTGTGTTACCATCAGCCAATGAGAAGAGTATTGCATTCGAGGACTCCTTAAGGTTCCTCAACAGCTTCCTTGACAAAAATTAGGGAAATCGGAAGGATTTCTTTTATCTAGCCAATTAGAAGAGCCTTCCATCCGAGGACTCCTTAAGGCTCTTCAATAGCTTTTTTGAAAAAACTAGAGAAACCGGAAGGAATCCTTTCATCCAGCCAATGAGGATAGCCTCATTCGAGGATACCTTAAGGTTCTTCAATAGCATCCTTTAAAAAATGACGGAAATCGAGTGCATCCCTTTTATTTCAAGGAGCAGATCACTTCAAGGAAGGCTCATAAACACGAAATAAAGTCAAGGAAGGATTTTTAAAGAAAGGGTTCCTCAAGAACGTTATAAGCACGGGCCTCATTCTTTTAAAGGGATGAGCTCTGCCACCGTTCTTTCAATCGACCATCCAAATTTTCATGAAAAAATTTGATCGTAAATTTTAAAAAACTCGAATTTCACTTGCTTTTAGGATTTTTAAAACTTTTCTTTCCTGATTTTGGCCATTTTTAAATTGGAAAATTTGATTTTTCCTTTACTACTGTTCATTGACTCCATTTTGTGAAAGTCCGGGAAACTATTTTATTCCCCAAAAAAGGGCTTAAGAGTAGATAAGGTATTTCCAGAGTTTTTATTACCTGTAGGACGGCCGGAGGTCGAGTCATATCCCTTTCCTTTCACTTAGACAAAAGAAGGGAATGTCGCTTTATCCCTTTTCTGATAAAATTGGTTAGGTATGAATTTTCCAAATTATTTTTGGTTCTGTTCTTAGTCATATCTGGCGACTTTTAATTTTTCGCTACTTGGAAAGGCGGAAAAATCATCAAAAATACTTTCTATGTATATTTTTTATTTTTTGAAACGACTGGGCAAAACTAAGGTTTTAGGCAGTACAACTTCCATTCTTATCAGCCTGGTTTGGTTTGTTACCGGTAAAATGCTAAAGTTTTAAAGATTTTCTTGATTTTACGGGAACGACTTTATTTGAAATAGACGGTTTTGGCATTTTAAAGGGAGGCCGTCGTCAAAAGAGAATTCGTTTTCCATTTTAATTTTTAACTTCCTTAAAGAAGTTATTGCGATACCCTCCACGTCGGGTTTTCGGGGAAGGGTCTTCCAGACCCCGGAGGGTAAAATCGAATATTGATCTTTACCGATCTCAACTTCGTCTGTGGTGCTGGCCGGCCGTAGCATTTTTTTCCGGAACACTTTACCGCCACAGTTTTCATCCGATTTTCACCAAATTTTCACACAAATTTCTTTAGCCGGTGAAAAGAATGTAACGAGGGCGATTTTTGAATTTCGAAAAAATGGCGGAGATATGTCTGTTTGAAATTTTAAAAAATTTGCTGCGGCCGTTAATCCGATTTTCACCAAATTTTCACCAATTACTCCTTATATTTTTTTTCAAATAGCTCTCAAGAGCTACGTCATGGCTTTTATTAGGGAAAATCTTGGATTTTTTATAACTCTCGGGCTATAAAGTTGGCTATTTAGTTTAGAAGAAGAAGAAAGTTTTATTTCTCCGCCTGCGTTCTCGTAGATTACGAAGAAAAGAAATTGAAAGAACGGTGGAGATAAAAAATACAATAAGGAGTATGAAATCTTTTTTATTTATTTTGTTTTGTTTTATTTTTTTATTGTTAAGAGTGGCTGCGGAGAATCAGATGTTCAGGAAGTTGGGTTTTTCAGCCAAAGGCAATAATACAGGTTCAAAACTTTATTTTAGCACGACGTTTCGGAGGTATTTTCCTCCTTCTTCAAGGTGAGAAACGTCTGAAACAATTACATTACGAATACATTACATGTTTTACAGGTTTTCCAAAAAAAGATTCAATATATTTATGTGGTTTAGACATGTTATAAATAAAAGAGTTTTTATTGATTCTTACGTTTAAAATGATGTCTGATCCTTTGTCATAAGGTAAATTTTTTAGAATTTCGTACATAAAATGAAAACTTTCACTTTAAAATTTGGATTTTTTTCATTTTATGTACGAAATTCTAAAAAATTTACCTTATGACAAAGGATCAGACATCATTTTAAACGTAAGAATCAATAAAACTCTTTTATTTATAACATGTCTAAACCACATAAATATATTGAATCTTTTTTTGGAAAACCTGTAAAACATGTAATGTATTCGTAATGTAATTGTTTCAGACGTTTCTCACCTTGAAGAAGGAGGAAAATACCTCCGAAACGTCGTGCTAAAATAAAGTTTTGAACCTGTATTATTGCCTTTGGCTGAAAAACCCAACTTCCTGAACATTTATTTTTTTAAAATTTCTTTCTTCAAATAAATACGATGAGGATAAACCAACTGGGCACAGCTTGCGCAAAACCCGGCCTTACTGGGTACAAAATCGGCGCCCAACTGAGTACAAATTTCATGACCTTGTAGAGCAGCCTCAAGTTTTATAGGTAATACTATCCTTTTTTTAAACAAATGATCTTCAAATTCGTCTCCGCCTGAATCTCCCTCAAGTCAGTTATGTTATGACCATATGTTATGACCACATTGATTTTAGGATGAGGTGTGTAGAATTGTTTGTTAAAGTCCTAATGAAAAGCCGCACATTTCCGATTCAATCAACAAAAACTAATAGCACCATCCTTCATGATTCTGAACTCCGTAAACTTAAATCCATTCACTACGATGGAGTTTTTACTGCGTTTGCTTAAATATTTATTTTTTATGGTAAAATCCATTTCGACCTAGTCCAGGAAAATTTAATCCACAACTGAAGATAGAAATAATATTCACAATAACTCTTCCCGCGACCCATGATCCTTGTACCCACTTGTGCCATTATTTATTTACCCAGTTAGTCTATCGCATCCGACTTGACTTCTGTTGGTATGTGCCCAGTTGGGACTCCTCCACGAGGAGGGTCTGACCATTTTTACCAGAATATCGATACATTTGCAATGTCGGAAGGCCAAGATAAAGCTCGTTGGCTTGGATGAATAGACCAAACTTAGGAAATAATATGAAAAAGTAGTAGACGTAAGTAGACGAAAATTGAACCAAAAAAATAGGTAGATTACGAAGAAAAGAAATCGAGAGAACGGTGGAGATCAAAATACTATAAAGAGTATAAAATTTTTTTTATTTATTTTGTTTTGTTTTATATTTTTAAATTTATTTCTTCAAATGCAGCCAAGGTGATAAAGAAAAACGCCTTTCGTTGAACTTAGAGGAACATTTTTTATTGGAGCCAACGTTTCGACCTATTTAAGGTCTTTTTCTTGGCGGCCTACAACATAAGAAAAACAGGAAAAAAAAAAACCTTTCCTCAAAATTGGCTTTTTTAAGTTACAAATTTATATTCTTGAGACTCGACATGTGTCACTATCTTGATGATATTGAAAGCCTAGAAAATTCGTTTAAAAAAAAAATCAAAATTTGAGGACCAGAGGAAGAAAAAAATTATCTTTTAAATTTTCGTTTAAAATTTTTTTATCACCTTCTTTTTTTAATCACCTACTAAGCACCATCGTTGAAATCCAACAGCCACCGCCATTACATAAATAAATAAATAATAGTTATTATTATTATATTTGGAGGGGGAAAATAAATTAAGGTATTTTTACATAATTCTATATCTAAAGCTATGTACAAATAAATAGTCAGTCGGTTTTGATCATTGGGATCTTGCTTGAGCTTCATAAGCTAATTTGTGGACTTCTTCATCATCGATCCTGCTTCTTCCGTGTCCGCCGTGTCCGTCGACGTGTACGACTTGATCGTGATGTCCTCCTCCTCCGCCCCCGATGATCTTTTTAAGTCCGATAAGGGCCGAAATCAAAAGCGCCATTTTCCCAACAAGTAATGCTTTTCCGGCCAAAAGTGCGATTTTTCCCATTGCCATCTGAATCGCGAACGCACCGAACGCCAAAGCCGCCGCAATAAGCGCTCCGCCTTTCTTTCCTTTCTTCCTTCCTAAAGAAATCGAAAACAAAGTTTTTTTATATATATTTTTATAAAGGAAAAATCGTTACCTTCTGACTGAACAGGTAGAGTAAAACGAAGTGATCTCGACCTTAACAATGTTGCTATTTTATCGTTGATCATTCCGTCTAATTGGACCTCCCTTTCTTGTGGATCATCTGAGAAGTTGGACACTTGCGATTTGTCGACTATGTGGGCATACGTGTTTTCTTTGTCTGCTTGAAACGAAAAATAATCGTTGATGACAAACGGCTTTTCTGACATGACAGCTCTATCCAATAGAGTCAACGCTTTAAATTTTAAACACGTCGTCAAAGGTTCGTCTGTATCCTCGCATTTCTTTAAAATGTTCATAAGCGAGAACTTAACATTATTCGCGCACAGTCCAGAAATGAAGAACACAATTAAAACTACACTAGTGGAACGGAACATCTTGGAGCGTTTGATCGGACCGTTTTCTTTTCTCCGCTTTTTATAACTAAACGGTCCCCACTCCGAATCTTTTCGTTTTCCATTTATCCAGATCACTTTTTACACATTTCTTTGAAAATATGCTTTTTATAGAAATTCTTCTGAATATTAGACATCCAGGATTAAATCTATTTTTCCACCATTTGGGTTCTATTAATTCCAGACAATTAAGGCTTAACATCTAATTTCCTGATGGAATTTAAAACTTAATGACTGTTCACAATGTGAAGTTTGAGACTGCAAGATTTTAAGACCGAGTCATGTGAAATTAGTTTTCTTTTACGGCAGCATAAAGGTTGGCAGTACTGATTCTTAAAATCACAAACGGTCGGTCATTTTTGAACACAACTTTGTCCAGGGTTCGTTTTGACATCGCCAATTTTGCCCGCAACGACTTATGGACTCAATTTTCATGTTGATCAAGTTTTACCCAAATCTTCCTTTTGACTACCTTATAAAGAGAAGTTATTGTAATACCCTTCATGTCAGGTCTGGTAAAGGATACCATAGAGAGGAGAACTACAGCGACTTTTACTAATTATGAGGTTTCCTATGGTTCCAGTCGTTCGGCCATTCGTCTGCTGCATTTTTCCGGAACCCTTCACGGCATAGTAGGGAGAAATTTCGAAAGTTCACCCCCGTTTTCCATGGCCTGGTGAGCAAAGGCGTCCATTTTTTCTACCTTAAACTGATGTTTTTTTCTTCTTCGAGTAGGGATGAATAACTATAATATTCCCTTACACATCGAGGAAGTTCCCTTCGGTGCCATCTCCCGAACAGTACTTTTGTCCCTCAGAAAGGAGAAAAAAAAAAATGAAAATATGCATTAAATGTTTAAGTTTATTTTTGATCCAAATCTAATAATTTTACCAAAGTTCAATAGAGTAGAAAATAAAAGCTTGGTAAGAAAGTTTACGATTTGCGGTTTCTCTAATTAAACGTTTTGACTTTAGACCAAAAGAATATTCTTTAAACCACATTTTCAAGGTTGTAATCATCCGTATGTAACAAAAAATGGCCTAATTTTTTTTATATAGTTTTTAGACACGTGTGATGTTCTTTTTTTTTTATCGAAAAGCGTTGCTAAACGGTCAAAAGGAAGATCATTTCTACCAAATCATGCAAAACCTACATACCACCGTCTTCGGGCATTCATGTCTCTCGAAATATCAAGTCATCTTTTGTCTTTAAAAAAATATTTAAGAGTTCTAAAAGCGTTCCAATTTTTTTAAGCTTCCCAGATGTAGTCCGGAAGAAATTAAAGAACGGACTAGGTTGTCTTTTCATTGCTATTCTTTATGACCTATTGAAAAAGAATGTATTGTTTCTGAAAAATTGGATAAATTTTTTGTGCAAAAAAAGGCGTATAAATCATTAAAAACAGGTCGTTCTGGTACTTGAACATGGTCAACTCGGAAAAATAAAACCAACTTCGATACGTGAAAGCCAACTTTTTTTTGTTTCCACGTTCACCACAAAACTTTCTTCTAAAATTCTTTTGAATGGAGAAAAAAAAGTTAAAAGAAATGGAAGAGCTGAGCAATTATAAATTAATGTATGAATTGTTAACCATATTATAAAGGAAAGTGTTCCATGGATTTATCAGGGCGGATCATCTTCGAGATCTAGTTCGACGGCGGGGTCTTTTCTTCCGTAAAAAAATCAAATTTGCATTTGAATTTTGTTTTATATGCTAATATAATCCAAGATCCGTTCAATAATTAATCGGATCAATGGCTTTCGTACTAGAAGTGGGCTAGCAGCAACGAAATGGCCAGCCAATCCTCTATTTTCAAGCTTCTCAACTTCAACATCATCGGCATCAGCAGCATCAGCATTAGCAACTCGGGAGCAGTTCCTCACCTTTTCGATTTAATGAAAAGGTGGAACTCTCTCAATTCACCAACCGTCGCTCGACCTTTCGCATTCTATCTTCCACACTACGCGACATCTTCGTAACTCTCGCTCAACATTTAGCATCTCAGAACTTCACTCTACTTTTCTCTGTGAGATTAATCAACCATCCCAAAAACTTATCCTACTGCAAAATTTTGTTTTCTTTTATTTAACATCCGGAAGGGATGCTAAGATTAAGTGGATGGTACCACTTCCTTGGCTTCCACTGAAGCAATGGTAACAGCCACATAACACTAAGCACTGTTCAGACATCTGACGACACAGGAAGAAATGATGAAGGTGAAGATCCACAGAATTTTTGATCAAGAACCAATATTGGCTCTACAAAACGATAGCCTTTTACCCTACGACGGTGTATTGATTATCAATGAGACTACTGTAAACTACTGTCAAGGAATTTAAAATCGATTATGTTGAAATTGGACTTGTGATTACGACCGTCATGCTCCGAAACATGCTATGAGCGAACAATGCCTAAATCATCTGAAGAGTCCTTCAACGTGAACTATCTTCTTTTCTTCAACTTTTTCGTTTCACATCCTTAAATCAGGTTTTAGTCGAACTTTGTCATCAAGTTGGCCGCGAGAGAAATTTTTGTAATATGTGTTGGTATTAGTGTTCTACAGACTCAACAGGGTCCAAAAACCTGAAGGAATAAATTTAGCGTGGGTAACCTAATGAATGAGATGTGGTGTAAATTTCATATTTATTTAAACATCAATGGTCAAATTGATTATGGGTCAGGAGGACCCATTTCTTTTGACTGTTTCTTTTAACGTCTTCAGAAGAGAATCCTCTAAAACTAGAGACTGAAGCGAGAATTCCCCAGTGTGGGAATCGAACCTACGACCTTTGTACCACCGATGGAATTAAGGAAGTACCGCTACCCCAACCTTCTTTTGAAAAACTGTCTATGGAGAGTATAACAATAACTTTCTTGTTTAGCCAGATTTTCTTCTTCCAAATAAAATAGATTTCGCTGTATTTCGATCTACAGTTTTGACTAATTTTCGCACTTTTACAAAACTAGCAAAAATGTTTAAAATATGGGGAAAAGTAGAACTAGAAGATTAGGGGGAGAAAATAAAGAGAATTCTCCAGTGTGGGAATCGAACCTACGACCTTTGTACCACCGATGGAATCACCGCCAACTAAATACAATCATCATCAGAGAGTTGTAACGAAAGCTGCGATGGAAGTCGGGCACGACAGCATGCGCCAAGCAGTTGAAGAGGCTGTCGAAATCAACGACAACTCCCGGGACCTTGTTGTCAGCATTGATGGCACTTGGCAAAAAAGAGGCCATAATAGCCTAAATGGCGTTGTCAGTGCCATCAGTGTTGACAACTGCAAAGTTGCCGATGTGGCAATTTTATCGAAATTTTGTAAATGCCCAGAGAGAGGAAAAAACCTGCATGAAGATTCCTGTACTGCTAACTACATGGGCAGTAGTAACAGTATAGTATATGCGTAATATTTATACATTTTTCTTTATTTTAGATACACCCATTACCTTGGCGATGGGGATTCGAAGGCGTTCACCAATGTAAAGGCCAAAAAGCCTTATGGCGAAGATGTGGAGGTTGAAAAACTCGAGTGTGTAGGCCACGTGCAGAAGAGGATGGGGAGCCATTGAAAAAGCTGAAGGCAACATCGGGGAAGCTTTCGGATGGAAAGGCCATCGGGGGAAAATCCCGATTGACTGATTCGGCCATCCTGGAAATCCAGAAATATTACGGCTTGGCCATTAGGAGAAATACAGATGATCCCTGTCACCAGCTATGCGGCGAAGATTGGTGCAAATACAAAAAGGCCGAAAAAGAAGGTATTTTTCATAATATTCACGTTATAATTTTTTGTTATATAAAATATTTTTTTTATTATAGGAACAACTTATACACATGGCTCGTCAAGAAAAATCCCGAGCAAGGAGGAGGCTTGAGGAAGAATTGGAGGAAGCCGAGGGACCATCCTATAGAGCGGGCGAATTTTAATTTAATAATGAAAGTTTTATACTTATTGAATTTATTATTTTCCTAATACCTTTTCTATTTTTCCCCCCAGTAATAAAACGCTTGTCTATATATTATTAATTTCATATTATATTAGAAGTTGAAGAAATGAGGTGAACAGATGTAAATTTTGATTTTTTTTTCAAAATTTTTTTTCGAACACTTCCGATCATCAAAACTTAAAAACACTTATACCGTTGGATGTAGAAAAGGTTAAACTTTAATTTAAAAAAAAAAAAAAAAAAAAAAAAAAAAAAAAAAAAAAAAATCGTTTTTTTTTTTTTTTTTTGGGAAAAGGGAAGAGTCCCCTTAAGGAATTACCGCTACACCAACCTTATTTCGTAAAACTGTCTATGGAGAGTGTAACAATAACTTTCTTATTTAGCCAGATTTTCTTCTTCCAGATAAAATAGATTGCGCTGTATTTCGATCTACAGTTTTGACTAATTTTCGCACTTTTACAAAACTAGCAAAAATGTTTAAAATATGGGGAAAAGTTGAACTAGAAGATGAAATAATATGGGAGAAAAAAAAAGGAAAAATATTTTAAAACATATTCACTATAGAAACAAAGATGGTACAACAAATCAACTCGGAGTTAACTCATTTTATGATGCCATTAAAGCCAATGTTTTATTAACTTGTTGAAATGAACGACTCTGTATAAAATGATTTTTTTTTCTTTAATTTTAATACTTCGTGTAGAAATAATACTCCACCATCTATAAATTTCATCCTCCTTAAAAAAGACGATCGAAATATTCAGTCCTTATAAAACGTAATAACAGAGTAGTATTGCGGGTCTGCATTTTGAAAATGGAAGGGGAAAAATTAGGCTTGTATTTAGACTTAGTTCAATAGATGGCGCCCGGTGTATAATTCGACATCAGGTGCAATTCAGGTTTGCATTTGATCCTCATTCAGGAGCAGATTTTTTAAAATGATCGCACCACTATCAGGAAATAATTTATTTTTAAATAATTTAATTTTTACATGTAGTAATTTTGAATTGGCGTTTCTGTCTGTACCCGTCGGTCTGCGTTTTTACTCGATGTCCAAGCCGCAGCAGCCGTCAGAATGGATGAAAGAATACTTAAAAATAAGGCCTTACCCGAAATTATGGCTAAGCCGGCTAAAATGGGAAGGAGGATGCCTTTAAGGGCGAAGAAAGTAATCATTGCGATTTTAGTCATTTTCCATCCCATATGTTTTCTTCCTCGACCTTAAAAAGAAATGAAGAGCTTCTATGGTTTTAGATTTTCTTTACCTTCTTCGGTTCTCGGTAGAAGAAACGGCGGCTGATAAATTTCGTAGCCCATGAATGATTTGAACATAGGGACGACTCTGTATGTAAAGCATTCCATGCCGACTCCACTCCATATACAACTGAGCGCTGCTGATAGGATGGACCAGATGTCGTTTTGCGTTCGTTCCCATAGACGTCCAACCGGGAACAACTTCGTTCGATTAGTTTCAAAATTTTGGGTCGTCGCAATTTCAGTCGTGGGCGTTTCATCGTATTCATCCGGAATTTCGGTGCTCTCCTCGATCGACCTCCCAGAAAAACCTTCGGTGCTCAACTCTATCCTTTCCGTCGTCAAATCCTCTTTCGTCTTAAGCGGCACCTGACGCCAAATGTCCTCCGGCCCGTGAATCATACTCCGGGTCAGAATCCTGTAGGGACTCGCGAATCGCAAAAGGAACAAAAGACACAAGGACCTCTTCATGACTGAAACTCATCCGTCGACAACCCGACATTTTATATCACGAATAAAACATCCTCAAAAGAACAAACAGTCCGTAATAATAACGTAAAACATGAAGAAAGTAAAATAATATTCAAATAACTGGAGTGAAAATCCAGTCACGCTCATCTATTTCTATAATTTCGATTTGGAACATCGGAAAAAAATTTATTAACTGTATATATAAAAAAAAAAATTAAAATTCATTCAAAATAATTTAATTTATTAAGTTTTGTACTACAATAAAAATTATTTTATTGCAACTTTCTTGTTTATTTATGTATTTTGGGGAATGTGGGAAATAACTAGAATGAAATATTTACAAATTAATTTTTTTTGAAGATCCTATTCGGGGTTTTCGCGTGCGAACCAAACGTTGTGATGGTCGAATGGCGGCTGGCGATCGACGATGATGTGTTTGGGTGGATCGCCGAAACTCCCGAGGCCGCCACCGCCAAAAGAGCCGCCTCCGAAAACGGATCCGGAACTCGAAACTGATCCGACCGTTCCAGGTCTATGAGACATCATCATCCCCCTTCTGAAGAAGAACGCCAGGCCGCTCAGAAGAACGGAGAATTTGCTCAAAATCAACGCTTTTTTGATGAGAATTATAAGGCCGGCGAATAACAAAGGGATTAACGTTGAGATGTTAAGTTTCACGCCGAGAAGCACCGGGAGTATAGTCCTTTTCATTAATAGCCCCCCTAAAAATAAATAAAATAAATTCAACATCAAATAAATCAGAGGACTATAAAAACGGCAAACCCGAATATTTCACGACCGGTTCGACCTAAGAGGTATCATCAGGTGATCATCTGTAATTTTTCAGTGAACCTGCCCGAGACTGCGGGAAGGTAGTGAGAAACGACCCATTCTCCCATCTACCGACCACTTTTCTCACCTCCCAGTTTTCTGCCAATAAGTTTAGGTAGAATTCCGAAAGAAATCTATCTAAATGGGTGTAGTAGTCGCTGAATTTTTTACATCAGTTATTAAGGCTTATCTAGGAAAGAGGCAGCTTTCCTAACTCCCAAGATACACCCCGAGATGCAGGTTTTCCTACACTCTAAGTAACTAATAAAATACACATTTTATTCTTTGCTTCCGCGCCAAACGTCCAAATGTGAGATGAGTAGCCCTCTTTACGCCATTCTTCTTCACGACTATTCAAACAATCTAATTAATATCATTTCGCGAATTTTGATCGAAAAAAACTTTCACCTCTTATAATATCGTTTGCCCTGTTTTACATCTGGAAACAAAAGGCCTTTATTGAATAGAAAATATGCACGATCCGTTATGATGGCGAGGATAAGGCGCACGTAGACAATCGAATGTATTCCATTAAAAAAGACGGGGTGAAAACGCTCAAATTTTATAAAATAATTTTTTTTTTTCGCTATAAAAACGTTCTCTCTTTTTAAAATTGCAGATTCAGTTTTATATCCTTAAAATTATTTGGAAAGTTAAGCTTTCTTTAATTAATTAAAATTGAAAAAGAAGGCTTGTTAAGGAAACGGAAGTTTTAATTTTCACTTTCGTTTAATGTTTTATTCATGGTTTTCTTTTCGGTTTACCTGTGGTTAGCGATCTGTCGTCGACGATGCGTCTTTTATCGAGAAGAAACTGCAGCATTCCTCGGGCGGAAGGGCCCACACGCATAACGAGGCCGGGAAAAAGTTCACTTAAATCCCAATGGAGGTATCGCTGCTCCATAAAAAGTCCCACGGATTCCAAAAGCGTTCTCGCCTCCCTCGGATCTCCTGTGGGAATCAGTTTATTAAATTACTTAATAAATAATAAAGATTGTTTTAATTAGTGTATTGTTTGGAAGAAGTCGGAGAAGAATATTTTGGGAAACGAGGATGTGAATACGTAGGTCAGGGTTTTTCTCTTTCCCTTCTTTTTTTTTCCTCTCTTTAAAACTGATTTTTCGATTCAAAACTTCATATTGTCTCAACATTTAAAATTGTTTTTTCTTCAAAACATATAATTTATTCTGGCACAATAGGCCTTTGGTCACCTTGAAGGTATACAGTTTTCACACAATATCTCTGCCCAAAGATCGTAAAAATGCCCAAAATTTGGCCGTTTTTCTCAACATGTTTCGCCTAATACCTTTTATGAAAACTATTTAGGCAATTTAGACGCTCTTTTTTTTGGCAAATAATCATTTTTTTCTACTTTTGATATAAGGTTTCCTCGCTTTCCGGGCAATAAACACCAAATGTGTTTTCCTCGCTCTTTTTTATTTTATCGCGATTTGGGGGTGTTTTACTGGAAATTTTGGCCCAGAAAGTCCCATTTTACGAATTTGAAGGTATCGTAAATGATGAAGAAAATTCACGCCATCAATCGAAAAAATATAAGTGGGTCTTTGAGGTTTAAAGCTATGAAAAAATTATAAGAAAATGTTATTTTATCACCATCCTTTTCCGTTACGTCAGAGGGAGCTACTATTATAAAATTAACAACTTTTTATTTTATTTTATTATTTTTTTTTCCATTTGTTCCTTTTATTTAATTTTGGATAATTTATCCGACAAAAACCCGTTCAATTTTCGGACTTTAAGAAAAACCATTTTTATCGGATTTTGGGCGTTTTTCTCGTGCTATTGGCCAAGAGTTTATGGACGATTATGGAAATTAGTTCTCAGTTTTTACTGGATTTTCGGCGTTTTCCTAGATTATCTGTTTTCGTAAAAAGTCCTCGAGTCTTTTCCGACCTTTTGTCCTTCATATCCTGGGGCATTCCAACCCTGTTTTTTAGATACACAGTAATATCTCCATTTTAATTTTTATTGCGTCTGTATTCCGCAAGGTTATTGATTTTACTACCAAACAATTAACCAATAATAGAGGCGGAATTGACTGTGATAACGGGTATCGCACGACGCGTTTCGGCTTAAAAAGCCTCGTCAGGTGAGCTATTCCCTCTAGCTCTATCACAATCATTTCTACCTTTTCACTGTGAACCTAATACAGTAATTTTTTAGTTTGGGTAGATTCCTTTCTCCGAACTCTACCTATTTGGATTAATGGGTTTTTTAAGTTACCTGTCAATGTATTAGGTATTCCGTCATCAGAGTTATCCTGAACGAGAGCAAGTCCATCACCGAGATCGAGTTCATTCAAATTATTGGCCGCCACTAAAGTTTTGACAGCCCCCGATGTCAAACATGGCAAAAGCGGATCGTCCGATCTCAAACACACATCGAATTCTTGGGAATCACTCGGTTTACTTTTGGGAAACGTGACCGCCTCCAGCCTCCCGGTGACCAGGAAGACAACAACCACCGTCAAAAGCATAACTGAAAGCATCACTGACCACAAAGAGCCTTTTATTCGCAAAAACGTTAATTGTATTCCACTTTCATTCTTATCTTTTTAAGATGAAAGTGATTCGTCTTTACGGTTAGCTTGTCCGACGTATTGTCCGCTTGGACGGTCCGTACCGTTTCCTCTCGTCATTTTTGCATGTTTAAAAAGTCAACTTTTCTTCCTCAAAATAAGGACTTGAATTTTCTCTTTTGTGTCCCAACTTTAATTATCAACTTCCTTTAAAGAAAAAAAATGACATTTTTAAACAATTTTCTCTGCCCAGCCGCAAAAATGACAAAAGAAAATGGAATCACTGCTAATTCCTCAGGTGCATATGAAGGGCCAAAAAGTGATTAGTAAGAATCAAAAGGATTTCGCAATACTTGATCTCAAACTCTTTTAGACTCCATAAGGTAAAAAGGACGAATGAATTCATTATTTATCGCTTCTTTGTCTGTACCTACTCCAATAAACTTTTTGTTACAAGGATGTTAAAATGCGTAGGAAGGAACAAAGAGGAGACGGAAAAAAAGACGAGCGGCTCTAAACAACTCAGCACAATGCCACGTCAGAAGAATAAATTAAAATTAATTTAAGAGGCGACATCATTAAAAACGTGTTAACATAATCTTCGTTGCATAGCACTTATCGCGTTCGACGTAATCAAAACAAGACCACGCATACTTGAACAATAATCAACCCATCGTTTCAAACACCTTTAGCTACTTATTAATCTCTTTGATTTATATTCTGGAGCTAATTTAAAAAGCTGCCGTTGGAAATACAAATAACATTTTAATATCGGCGGTCTTGGTTTTTTTTCCAATAAGCAACCACATTTCGGCGAAGTAGACTCAAAATACAACCACGCTAAAAATACTCCTTTTTGCCGTAGTTTTCTACGTTTTCCATGGGTATTCTGTCAAGATTAAGAATAAGGATGACAGTTTCTATCGGGTTTTCTGCCAAAAAACGTCATTTTAGCCAATTTCCCCAATATTTATTAATTAGCCGCTCTCCGAGGCAGAGGCAGAGACGGAAAGACAGAGGATGGAAGGAGAGAGGACGGCTGGACAGTGGACGGAAGGACAGAGGACGGAAGGACAGAGGACGGAAGGACAGAGGACGGAAGGACAGAGGACGGAAAGACAGAGGACGGAAGCACAGAGGATGGAAGGAAAGAGGACGGAAGGACAGAGGACGGAAAAAGAGAGGATGGAAAAAGAGAGGATGGAAAAAGAGAGGATGGAAGGACAGTGGACGGATGGACAGTGGACGGATGGACGGAGGACGGAAGGACCGAGGACGGAAGGACAGAAGAAGGAAGGACAGAGGACGGAAAGGCACAGGATAAAAGATCAGAAGACTACTGAGCAACAGAGACGGCAAGACAAGGATAACTATGTCTTAAATATTTTCTCTCGGCTCCCTACTAAAAAACACCCTTTTTGCCATTTACCGAAATTTTTATGAATTCGCCGTTTTCCACTGGTTTTTGACCATCGCTCTTTTAGTAGATTCTTCTTTTCTTTTGTCCGGGAAACACCTCTTTTGCCTAATTTTTGGACGTTTCCTCCTCTCCGTGGGTCCACATCGCACCTACATTTCCCTCAAGAAACCAATTTGTTTTCTCCCTGTATTTTAGTACGAAATGGCGTATTTTCCAAATGTCGACCAAATCTTTTTGTTTGCTCCTTCAATCTTCAAAATCTTTTGCTCCTTCAGTGGTCGTGTAAAATGTGTAGATTATTATATGTGTTAATATAGTTGAAAGCTTTGCTTTAACGATTCTTGAATGTCGGAGGCCTAAGGGGAAAGTGATACTCGCGGATTCTGTTATAAATTTCAGGTGCTGTATCTTGTTTTCAAATCCGGTTAACCTGATTGCGTTGAATAAATTCGAGAATCAAGCTTCGATAGTAAAAGACTCCTATTCACGCATGAACGATTGCACTCTATTTTTCACTTTTACTCTTTTGTTGAAAATAAAAATTTTAGTGACCGGTGTGGTCTCATTTCATATTTTAAAAAAACGACACCTTCATCCCGTCCCGGATTTGACGAAAAAGTAAAATTCCGGTTTTTTTGACTTATCACGTCCTGAATTTCTACAGGATCCTTCATTGTCAAACCTGATTTTTCTTTTATTCATGATACGAATTTTTCTTTTAAATTTTGTTTATAATAAAGAAAGCACAACCGATCCGGTTTTGTTTAGCTCATTGACCGAGTGGATCGCTGGATAAAGCGTGTTAAAATAATTATCGCCGGACCACTTCTCGGAGGGCTAGCGACCTTCACCCAGTCAGGAGGGGACACACTTGTTTCTAACGGTAAGGACCTGTCCATAGGCCCACATATCGTCTCAGTGAAAGCGGATCACATCCCTTTGGACTTTATTAATTTAATTTTTCGAGTTTAGGATATTTAATCAAGGAAAAAGACATCTTACAAAATATTTTTTATTAACATTAAACTATTTACAGAAGTCGTCTAGTCAGTCTGTCTGTTTTTATTAAAATATAACAAAAATAAATAGAATAAATAATGGACTGATGGACGTGGTATCCCTGAGGTCAATGATTTTCCTTCTCTTTAGTGAATTATTCCTGTTTGGGGGCGTACGCTTTGTAGGCGGCGTCGGAGCCGAGAGATCTTCCGTAGTGTCCGTGCTCTTCCGAGTAGTGCGGGTGAGCGACGACTTCGTAGCTCTGGGTGTGGTGTTTGGAAGAGAGGAGTTTCTGGAGACCGATGAGTCCTGAGAGGACGAGGGCCAATTTGCCGATGATGAGGGCCTTGAGGGCGAGGAGGGCGAGACCACCGAGAGCCAACGGGATAAGGGCTGCTGCCTTCAATTTCAACATGAGCAAGAAAGGAAGGAGCATCTTCAACTTCTTCTTTTTACCCCTAGCTGTAATCAAATGTGTTATCGAATTTTGAAATATTTCCTTATTAATTACCTTCGTCTAATGATTTTCTGACTTCGTTGATGGATGATTCGGGAACTTTGAGTTGAAGGGTGTGAGTCTGGAGGAACCTGGCGACTCTGTCGACGAGCATCGTTTCGACGGTGGCGTCTTTGTCTTCGGCGTTTTTGGGAAGAGAAGCGTCAAGCTCGTCTTCGGAGATGGCACGTCCGTTGGCTTCCCGTGAGGCGGCTTCCGTCCTGACGAGAGATACTCCGTCCATGATGTCGATGTCTTCCGGCTTCCTCAATGCTCGATCCACATATGTCAACGCACGCATTTTGAGACATAACGAAAGGTCTTTATCTCCGCATCCTTGCACCCACTTATAGGCGGTTTCGATACCTTCTTCTAAAGCACCCGGTTGTTCCGGCTGTGCGGGATAACCCCGACAGACCGCCAAGAAAAGGGCTAAGACTAGGGTACGACGCATTCTAGTTGACTCTCTTTGACTGAATGTGATCGCTTGGCCGAGACCTCTGGTGTCTTATAGTCGGCCCTGACCGTGGTGGAGGGGGCCACTGACCCCATTCCCTCCGGATACACAGCCACATACGCCCAGCACACGGAGAGGCCGGCAAAAAAGTGAAAACACACACACTTTTACACCTCACCAAAAAAAAAAAAAAGATCAATTAAATTCATATACGTAGAACGAGACAAATCCCAAGACGGTTTGGTCCATGTAAACATAACAGTTCGGCTAAACGCTTTCAGTTCAAGGCCCCCTCTTTCACCCGCCGCACCATTCATCCCTCAGACATGAATGAACTCACTTTCCACTACAAAAAACACCTTTTAAGACTTTAAAAAGACCTGCTCTTTCAATTTAAAGCTCATTTTCTACATAACAAACAACCTATTCAACATTTACCTTCAATTAGCGACCCGCTTCCTTTTTTTTAAGGTGTCCAAACGCTTTTTATTTGTGTTTTTCGTCGTGGATTAAGTTTCCAAAAATTTCAAACTCCGTGAAAACACTTACCAGCCTTTTTTTTTCTCGAAAAGTGGAAGTTCCTTTACTCAGCGAGAGAATCAGCCGTATTGCCATGGCATCGAAAATCTAATTTGTGCGGAAAAAATTCATCCTGCCATCTATGAACACGTCAGCGTTCCGCTCCGTCAAAAAGCTGGACCGAATTACGATATGTAATCGAATCAATGAAGATGAAATTTTTTTTTACATGAATACTCAATTCAAAGAGATGACACATGTGAAATGTCAAAGGCATCAATTTCCGCGCATAAAGATTCCTTTGTCAGTTCACGAATTCGACGTGGGCTGACATTCTTGACGTCTTATTTACCTACAATGTATAAACGTGTACATCATCCTTCGTATCAAAAGCAACGTCTAAAAATTCCTCGTCTCACCCGAGGAAATTAGAGTTCCTCTTTTGGACGGTCGTGCGGCCAACATGATGCGTTAGGGTCCAAAAGACCACTGGTCACACCCAAGTTAAAACCAACGACCTATTTGTTTTTAAGACTAAAGAATCGTAACAAACTAACTTCACATTTGGAGTTTTGGAAAAAATCGAAGTAAATAACCAAAATCGGGTAAAATGGGGATTTCTGTGCCAAAAAAATGAGGGAAAAAATTTTCGAAAATGAAATATTTGTGCCCTTATTTCAGGAAGTAGTTTTTTTTACAAAAAAACTGGATAAAAAACCTAAAAAAAGGAATAATAAAGATGACTTCTAATAACCGAAAATATGAAATAAAGGACCATTTTTCCTTTTAAATGGGTATTACTCGACCCAAAAAATGATCAAAACGACCACAAAAAAGGTATTTTAGTGGGAAGAAACTCCACAAATTGCAATTTTTGGCAAGGCAAAAAACATCCAAAATCTTGATAAAATATACCTCGAAGAATAGAAATCCACCTAAAAGGGGCTTTCTCTACTGAATAATAGCGAAAATTGGCTTAAGTTCTCCAGTAAACTTTAAAATAACGAGTAAAACGACCAAATAAATGTTTTTATCCAGACAAAGAGGAAAACATAGGAAAACTTCATTAAATCAGGTAAAAAAGAATGCCTTCGTCCAAAAAAGAAAGAAAAGAAAGAAAAAAAAGAAAATACCCCCCATTTACCAGGTTTTTTAAAGTTTTATAGGGAGGATTTTATTTTCTGGAAAGGACACCTTTTTTAAGGTTTTGCTTGGCCTCAAAAACGAAGAAATATCTTGAATTTACTTATTTTATTTCTTTTTATCTTATTTTTTTATTTAATTTATTTTTTGCTTGGAAATAATGAAAATATCTCTAAAAATCTACCCTTAGTGGGCCTTTTTCACCGAAAAATGTCTTAAAGCCACACTAAATGGTTCTATTTCACCACTTGATGAAAGGTTAAAAGCGTGTATTTGCAGCCAAAAATTAGAAAAATATTGGAGGAGACTGACCACCGCTTCCCCAATCTATCAGGAAATAAAAATGTTTAAACGTTTAATAATTAAACAAAAATACTTAATATCGTTCATTAAAGTATCTAACATTTTTTTATTTTTGCAACATTAAACATTTGGGATTTATAATCTAGAGCGTACCGTTTCCGTCTAATTAAATTTTTTTAAGTCATAAAACGTATTAAAAGTTAAATTAGCGAAAAAATGTAGGCGTGATGAAATAAATCTCTCTACCACCTCATCAGCTAGTTGAAGAGCTAAAAAAAATTTTAGTGTTCGTTTTAAAATGGTTGGAGTTGACCGAGAAACGTATCAATCACGAACCTTTCATCTTTCAAGGCCCTCCCCGAAGAAGGCGCATCCTCAGATTGACCGTAAAGTCGGTCTGACCCTTCTTTCGGACCCTTTCATTGACCTTGCCCTTCATCCTGACTGACCCCGATTACGTCCGAACCTTTTGTGGAGTCTTCACGAGCATTTCCGTTTACTTTCTCAATCCATCTTTTTCTCTCCTCGGGGATCCAATATCGTTTAAAAATTGATCAAAATACAAAGAATGATAAAAAACGAAAGCGTAATCGGACGTGATGAGTTATAGGTACATGAGATTTCCTATTTTTACCGGAGAGAGTGTGAAATCAGTGTGTATCAACAGATGCAGGTGAAAATCCGCCCGAAAATTTTTTTTCATTAAACACCATCGTGAGAAAATTGAAAAAAATCACCATCCCGATAGAGATTTTTGTCGATAAAGAATAGATTTCGGATTTCACTATAGACTTGAAACTCGAAAATTTATTAAAAACCGAACCCGGAGATTAATCTGATCCCGATTTCACCAAATAACTCCTAAACACCCAATATAATCGCTGTATTATTAAAATTTGAGACTTTTTTTTCTCTTCTTTTCCCTATTCAAAGATTTAAACTTTCATTGTTCCACAAGGACTTTTAAGTTCAATTTAATAATAAACAATAAGAGATTGAGGAAGCCTGCTTAAGAAGCCCCATCAGGTGAGCTATCAAAATCATTCCTTTCTTTTTGCAGTGAATTTTACTATAGAGATTAAATCAATACAAAGGGAAGTCCCCTGAAATGCTGTAGAAGCAACCTCTCTGTTGACCATAGTTCTCCACAAGATAGAGCCACGATCGACAACTCGACATTGGTTATTTAGAAGTATACCTAGAAGAACATGGTGCCATTGGCAAAAAACCGGGATTATGAAGTATCTAGGCACCCTGTATGCAGATCGACTCGGAATTTTCAGAATTCAGTCATATCATACGACAGAACAGCATACAATTTGAAGTCAATCGGTATACAGCAAGGCTGAAAGTCTACAAGAACAAGGTGCCATTAGCAAAAAACCAGGATTATGAATATCAGGACACCCTGTAAGTCGATGGTCTGGAAATTTTCAGACTTAAGTCATGTCGTACCAGGGAAGACCTATGTAAAATCTGAAGTCAATCGGAATACATGGTGCTGAGATCTAGACATCCGAAAACCGCGTTTCGTCAAGTCCTCAAAATCTCGGGGTTTCGCATGGCGGGGCGGAACGCTGCCGCGTTTCTAGATCCTATCAAATGGAAGGTACTGGGCAAAAAGAGCCAGGAAAACAATTAAAAATGAAGTTTAAAGTGTTTTGCCATTTGATATTCAATACTTCCCATAAAAATTGAAAAATAACTGTACAATAAAGGAGTTTTCTTCTAGTTTCCCAAAAAAGTTTTGAATTTTCAAGAGGGATTATCTCCTTTTGCCCCAAACGCTCTTGTTGACCTCTAACTTTCTTCAGACGTTGGCCTTCTACATCATTTTTTGCTCATTTAAAGTCGTAGATCTTCCCTGACTTACAAGACAATCAATTCCAACTTTATGTTCTATTTAACACTTCCTTATAGGAGAAACCGTAGGAAAAAAAATCGACTGAACACCCTATTTACGTTTCGGCTTGCAGAACAATTGCCAAGTTGGGTACGAGCCAAAAAGGTAGGAGTTCCAGATCAAATCGAGGCCTCTTTATTTCGCATCGATCTATTTTTCAGGTCGAATTCGAAAATTTCTTATTTTTTTTAAAATAAAAAAACATAGGGGCAGATCATATCGACGTTTTTAAGGGTCAACCTATTGAAGCCACCCACGTCGAAAACTTTCCAAAATCAATTTTTTTCATTCTTATCTCTGATTTAATTAAAAATGTGGGCAGAAAAAAAAAATTAGATGGGAATATTTGACCAAAATTTATTGAGAATCTCATGTTAAGGAATCATTCAAAAGTCGGAAGGCGGACGGAAACGCTTCGTGACTCCTCTTAAGGATTATACCATCCGTGAAATGAGGATTTGGCGGAGCGAACTAAAAAAGATAAAAACCTCGCTGTAAGCATTTCACATTTCAAAATTAAGGCCAGTTGAGACGAAAAGTAATCAAGACGAATGTCCGATCAAAAGGGGCCGCGGGGAAGAGGACGAGTAAAGACGTAGTATTTAGGATTAGGGAGGATTCCCTCTGTCCACTAGACAAACCAGTCCTCCTACTTCGAACAACACTACCTACTAAACTACTTAACTTGATAGAAAAGAGACGATTCCTGTATCTTCCAAACTTATAAAAAAACATCAAAAACGTAACCATTTTATGTGTTTTCCCATTGGACAAGCCGAAAGAACCTGATTTGACTGAGGCCAGTGAATATATTCACGCTCCCACAATCTTTGACCCCACGAGAGGCAATTTCTAAGAAAGAAAAAAAATTCTAGTGACCGGTATTCGCAACACGTCCTCAATTTCCAGTCCCATATTTGACCGACAGGATTTTCCGTGACAAAAATATTTTTTTAAAAACGAAATGGGAAAAATGAGAAACGAAAACGAAAGCGTAGAAATCACCACAGAAAATATGGTTATAAATCATTTCTCATAAAAATATTTTGAATAAACCGAATGTATTAAATCTTAGATTTTAGGAAAAAAATGGTTCAAAGGAAAAACTGACAAAACTATCGATCTTGGGTCATATTGACCCTTGGGTGCCCATTAAAAAGCTCACTTCTCAGCCCAATTTTTACCCGGGACCTCCTTGTACTTAAGACTCCAAAATAATACTGCATGTTTAATATTTTAGGATTTATTTTGGGGCAAAAATTTCGGCTTTTCATGCCTGCTCAGTGTGGCGTGGCTTAGCGAAGACTTTTAAAAAGTTGCTCTCCTTTGAAAGAGTTCCGAAGTTTCCCGTTGGGGACGGCTCCAGGCCAGTCCTTTTTTTTCTTTCTTCAACAACTATGGAGGCGAGGGAAGACAGCATAAAATATTTAGAAAAAAAAAAATAGTAAAATTGTTCAGTAGACCTTAAATTTATTGAATAAAAATACATCAGAGTAAGAGAGAGAAACGATTAACAGTTTTCACGACCGGATTCGGCTAAATAAGTCTCATCAGGTGAACTGTTTTCCGCTTATTATTCTCGCAAATTTTCCTGTGATCATAACTACGATTTATTTTACTTCTTAATTTATTAACTTATACATATTTATAGATTTTGTAAGTATTTTTTTTTTTTTTTTTTTTTTTTTTTTTTTTTTTTTTTTTTTTTTTTTTTTTTTTTTTTAAGTCGACCCCTTTTTTGGCCTTTAAAGGAGCATACTCTAATGCTAGCATGCTTTAAGTTCTTCAATATGCAGAAAGTAGGATTATTGAAAAATCCACAAAAATAGGAACAAAAATCTAAGAATAATTAATTAAACAGTTGATTTTTATATTTTTACAGGCTACGAAGACATTTTAAAGTGAAAATTGAAAATTGGTTGGCCGCTTGTTTGATTATAATCGACCCCTTTTATAATCTCACCTTGAAACCTCACGAAAGATGACCTCAAACTTGAAAAACCACGGAAGTCAGACACGTTCCAAAATGTAAGGTGAATTTGAAATTATTTTTGACCATAAAAAAAACCTTTATAAACGGTAAAAGTGGAAATCGAAAAATTCGAAATAAGCTTTCACTAAAATATATGGAAAGGGCCCCAAAAATGAGACCGCAAAGTTCATTTCGAAAGATTTTTGGCCTGTCCTTTTTTGATAAGTGAAAGCAGATGTGACAGAGACAATGGATCATGAAAATTGTTTTAAAATTGACTTTTAAGTGTATCGAATCTAGATTTTTTTTTAGTTCGGGGCGATTTGTATCCGGATTTAAAATGTACCTGTTCTCCATCAGGAAGTCGGCTTACCACCTTCCCCGTCAGTCCTCATTTTATTGACGGTGACATCGGACTCGCCCTACCCGCCCTCCTCGCTCGTCTCTTCTGTTATGGGCCACCTTTCTTTTTCCGAACTCGCTTTTCTCCGAGGTCGAGGGTTTCTGGATCAACAGGTACCATACGAGGTGAAGAGTGAGCACTCCGCGTGGCAAAAAAAAAACTAGGCTCGACGGGAAAAATAATTGTGCTAAAGAAGAAATAAATTAAGTCAGTTTCACTCGCTTTTTTTTTTTCTTTTGTTTTTTCAAGTGTTTCAATTTTTATTTAAAATGAATATTATGTCCATTTCCACTTGAAACTAATTTTAATAAATTCCATTTGGTGAAAATTTGGAGATGATTTGACCAATAGTACGCCCTGCGCATTGTACCAAAATTTCATACCGACAGATCTCCGCCATAGAAGTAGTGAAGTATCCTGAAAAAACAGGGGACGGACGGACGGCCGGCACCGCAGACAACATCACGATCGGTACTAGGCCTGGCATTCTCTAAAATAGGAAATTACTATTTTAGGGCAAATTAACTTAAGAAAACTTTAAATAAGCATAAAAAACATAAAAATTTTATTAAACATAAGGAGCGATCGGTTTTTCAGAGTTGGCAAAAGTCAGGATAACCCTAAAGTCAGTCTTGCCAATCACAATAATTCCCTATCTGTTACACTATATCAGACAACAACAAATTGGAACAGTTATTACCTATATAATGAGCCTACGGTGGAATCTATACGTATTACTTGATTTGCTTTGAATTGATTTTATTTTTACTAGGTATTCAATGAATCTTTAAGGGGGTGGGGGTCTAGACGATTGTTCTGCTAAAAAGAGTCTTTGAGGTCAAAATTTGCATTTTTTGATTGGGCCCCAAATATGCAATGATTGCTCTTTCATAAAAAAAGATAAAATAAAAATGGGAGACCTAAAAAATGACTTATTTTTTGTTTAAAATTCTTTAAATTTTATTGTGATTCTCTAAATTGTGAAAGGTGTCGCTTTTTTGGGGTTAGAACGTAGACGAAGATGGGAATTCAATCTGCTGGTGTGCAAAAAGATGCCAAGGGAACATGGCAAAAGCCCCATCCTCCACATTTTATCATAATTCAAAAGTCTTAAAACTTTGAAAATTGGAGTAAAAAGGTGTTCCTAACTTTTTTTTATATATTTCCAGATTGACGATCTCATAGAAAAGGGTGTCTTTAGTCAGTGCGAACGAATAAAATAGAACGAATGTTGAAGAAAAAAAAACATTTTGTATTCTAGGTCTGTGAGAGTCTATTGGTTCAAGTTGGACATGTATGTCAACAGGAGGAGCTCCGCGACTTCGCGACTATCAGCTTTGACCGTTCCGGACTCCGCTTCCGCTCGTTAGGACCTTCCGGTGGAGAGAGTGACTCGAGATCGATTCTGGGGCACGTGGACGTCGAAGAAAAATCACAATTTAATCAACAATCTGAAGGTTTTTTTGACGTTTAAAAATGTTTTCAACGTACATCCTGTTATGAACAATATGGTTGAAAATTTATTAATGTTTTTTTTTTTACGATGGTAAAAGTAACGCCTACTAAATTGACCTTTTCTTCTAGCCTGACATTTAATCTGCGGCCTTTGAAAAGCTTTTTCAATATTTAGATCACTCATTAGTTTAATGGATGCTTGCAGTGAAAAGGATCATTATTTTATTTTTCGCTAAAGATTTTTTTTTAAATTCATTTTTACATTATAAATTTTAAAAACATTTTATTGGAAGAAAAAAAAAAGAGGCTTTTGGGAGGCTAAAAAAAGGAGGAAGAAGAAAAACGAGGGGAGGTCTTTGAAGTCGAGCGAGTGGTAGTTTGTCCGGTCTTGAACGTTCTAACCTTGGCCTAGGGAGGCGAGTGAAAGTAAAAAAAAAAGAAAGAAAAGGCTTCTCCCGTGGGGGCCGGCTCGCGCGAGGTGCGGGCGATCGGCTCCCGCCCGGAGATGTCTAAAAAGTCCGTTCGGATTACGGAGGCTCCTCCTTGAAAACTTTCTATCCCAAGTCACCGACGACTCTTTTCTTTCTTTTTTTTTTGTTCAGAGTTTAGAAGTCGCCGGGGTTGATGATGCAACTTAGATCCGGACTTACTACGTATGAACTACTTTTATTGGAATAAAGTGAAAATTTTTAATTTTTGAGTAGATCTTCTACCCTTATTATCAAATAACTCAAGGTAATCTTTCAGTTAAATCAAATCGAACTGCGAAAATCCAGTTTTTAAAATCATTTGATTAGAATCTAAAGGTGTTGATCTCGAGGAATTCGGGGCGCATCGGGGGGAGAGGCACTTCAAATTAATGACACGGAATCAATATTGAATAACTGAGTAGGAAATTATGAATAGCAGAATCTAATGAGTTTTAAACGGAGAGGGGCGGAGTGGGCTGTCTTTGGGTGTAGATCGGCCGACAAACCTAATTCAAGGTGACACAGAAAAGGGCGAACCCGGTTCAAAAATTCCCTTTTATCCCGAGGGTGGTCGACGTGGAAAGTTGAGAGTGGAAAAGAAGTTATAGGATATTACGTCCCGACGAAAGTGAAATTAGCTCTAATTAGTTGTGGCGACTAGTTTTTTTCCGAGTGAAATACGTCAAAAGCGAAGGAATCTATTGACAAAACCGTTTTTGGCATTGTGGCAGAAAGAGTAGGGAGTAGAATCTAAATTCTTCCCGGTTGTGCACATCCAAACGTTCATAATCACGATTTAAAAGGTTCCTCCTATGGTAGTTATTGCATTACCCTCCACATTCGGTTTTCGGGGTCTAGGGTAGACTCCGTGGGGTACCGGCCGGCCGTTTCAAGGACGAAGTTTTCATCCGACTTTTTTTTTTTTTTTTTTGTATACTGCCTCCTGGGCTGTATTAGATCTTCCGACTTTAAGTTAAGGGTGCGGAAACAAATTATTATCTTAAGTTATTTTTCCAAAGCCACAAACAGTTTTATAAGTCCTTATAGCGTTCCTTGAACCTCTCCTTCCCTTAAGCAAAAGAATACCTTAAACCTCCCTTTTCAGTTTCTTAACTTAGGCATGGTTTTCAGTGTAATCAAATACATATTGTTTTACCATCAGCCAATGAGAAGTGCTCCCTATCGAGGACTCCTTGAGGCTCCTCAATAGATACCTTGAAAAAATAAAGGAGGGAAATCTGAAGGATTCCTTTTAATTAGCAACTTAATATTCTTTTTAAGGATCTTTTCTGTACGCTGGGATCCTCAAACACGAGGAACTGGAAGGGGCTTCAGTGAGGGAATCGAACCCTACGAATTATTGGCTTGAAAATTAAGTGTCAAAAAGTTATGACACTTATGACTTAATTAATTTATCAATTTTTAATGTCGAATTGAAAATATTTCAAACTGATTTAAACTATATTTTCTGACTAATGGGGACTAATAAATCTTTATAAGGGCATTCCTCATGGGAAAAATATTTTTATTTAATTTGTTAGGATAAATATCAGTCATTGGGCTTATGGACGCAGATTCCTAGAATCTTGAAAGCTTAACGTCCCAATTCCATTCGAAAATTAACGGCAGATTTGACTTTTAAACGAGGCTCTTTTAACATACTTGCGTTTTTAAAATAAAGCCTAAATTGTTAATTTTAGGTTAATAATTCATTTTAAAGAAAAAAAATTTAGCAAATTTTTCTTTTTTTTTTCTTTCTTCCGGTCGAGAACTCTTTGCCCTAGTTAATGAACGAGGAGATTTCGGATTTCGTTAATATATTCATATTGAAAGTTTGTTCGGGGCGGCCGTTGACAAAGTAGAATTTTGCTCCCGTTAGAATTTTTTTTAAACACGGGTGGCCGCCATTGACATTTCGCCGAAATTTGGAAACCTGGCCCATTCAAACATACAAAACTGGTTTCCTTTTTAAACTCAATAAAAGCCGTAAAAGAAAAAAAAAAGTCGAGTGCTCACTGAATGGCGTCTTTCATTCAGGAACCCATTATTCATAATTCATAAGCTACATTTTTTATGCCAAAAATTAATTTTTTTTTAAATGTAATTTTTAATACTTCTGCCTAATATAAGCCTTTTATCAATTCTACCAACCCTCCCGGGTTACAATAAATAGATTTTTAAGCGGTTGGCAGTACTGAAACCTCATTTTTACCATTTATTTTTTTTTCTCTTGATATTTCATCCTTATCTTTTTCTGTATGAGGAAAAAAAAAGAAACGAAACGCTGACTCTGTAGGATAAGACTTATCATTTTTCGTACTCCTCAGGCCTCGAAAACACTTATCTTAGAGTTTCTAATATTTCTGGATTGATGTCAAAATAAACTTTTATTTAACTAACTTATTGAAAAAGTTAAAATGAATGTAAAGTAGGTATTTATTAAACAGTGAGGTCATTATCGTCATGAGAAGCTAATCTCAAGCATATCGTGATTACATCAAATTTGCTCTAGTTTCCCTTTCTTTATTAGACAAGACCCGACGCCGCATTACCTATTCTAACCAGAAGAAAAATCGGAAGGGTAGTTCCAGAGAGCTTCTCTTTTGTGCAAAGAAGTTAACTTCCTGAAAGAGAAGTTATTGTACTTCCCTCCATGAACGGTTTTTGAGAATGGGTCTTCCTGACCCCGGAGAGACATTTTTACTGATTCATCGCAAATTTTTCTTTTCATCGCATTTAGTTTGATTTTCCAAAAAAAGGAGGGCCTTTTTTTAACATAAGAACAAGCACGTAATGAGCCTTAAATAGCCGACAAGACTACTCAATTAGTCTACTTAAGGCCTTTTTAAACATTTTTTATTGCACTCACGTAATGTTAAAGAGACAAAATAATGCATCCAGAAAAAAAAAGAAAGAAAAAAGTCTGAGGCGACCAGGATGTCCTTTTTCTCTGAACCGTGAAAGTTCAAGGGAGGCTCCTGCAGATGCGACAAGTGAAAAGATCGAAACGTCTAAAAGACGTAATTTATAGAAAGCGCTTCAACGTTTTAGACAACAGGATATCATCGCTTATACACACCCCCGGGCTCTGACATAAAATCCAGACACTGAAAGTGAAAACAAAATAGAGAAATAATTTTTTATGCAACAAGGGTTGATTTTTTTCGCTTTGTGAAAAAATATACATAATGAAGCAACGATTATTTTGTATCCGAAATGGACTTTACGTCTTCCGAAACAAAAATTGCGTCGGATGGAGATAAACTGTTCGATAAAGACTTCTGGACGTTTTGACCCTATGGGGACGAAAACTGGTGAGGAGAGTATGACAATAACATTTTTTTTTTTTTTTTTGAGAATCCTGTGCGCAAAAAATATTAATGCACGCTTATTCTACAGAGCTGCTAGGATGTACATATAAAACTGTCCTCCGCACATAAAATATTAATGGATTAAATATTACTATATATATTAAAAATTATTATTATAAATTAAAATATTATTATTAATATTAATCATATAATTAACCAATAACGGAGGAAGAAATGACTGTGATAACGGGTATCTCACGATGCGTTTCGGCTTAAAAAGCTTCGTCAGGTGAGCTATTCCTTCTATCACAATCATTTCTACCATTTCACTGTGCCCCTGTCTCCGAGAGATTTAGTCAACAACCCCCTTGCGGAATACATATGCAATAAAAATTAGAATGTAAACTAATATTAATTCGTTAAAATTTAATAACCACATTAAATTCTGCTTCGTTATGCAGATATATCAAATTAAAATTCAAATACCAAAATAAATATTATTTAAATTATAAATTAAATAAATAATAATGTGGTTATTAAAATTAAATCCCAATACTGATATTATACAAAACTGTTCAAAATCCGAAGTTCTCTGCTAAATTTTGAGCTATTTTCTGAAGGAATTGACAACTTAGCAACATTAAATCCCACTTCTGACATTAAAACTTATCAAATCCAACGTTTTTAGCCAAATTTCAAGACATTTTCTCAAAACAGTTTAGCCACATCAATTCCACTTCTGATATTAAAACTGTTCAAAATCTATCTTTATAGCTAAATTTTAAGCCATTTTCTCAATAAATTTACAGTTTAGCCACATTAATTCCACTTCTGATATTAAAACTGATCAAAACCAATCGTTCTGAGCTTTGAGCAATTTTCTACTGAGACTGACAGTTTAGCCACATTAGATCCCACTTCTGATACTAAAACTGTTCTAAATCGAACATTCTTGCTTTTCGAGCCATTTCTGAAAAAATCCTTGAGATCCAAGTCCTGGGAAAAAAAATTTAGTTATGAATCATCCGAAAAAGAACGTTTCCGACTTTTCGGCCACCGGCACTGTGACTTTCTTTCACGGAGAAACATTCAGAGTCCATTAATAAAGATGAGTCAAGAAAGTTTAGCCTGGATTACAAGGAATCTAAAAATTTTTTTCTTTCTTTTTTTTTTAAATAATACGTGAATACCGGATATAAAAAATTGTCTGATTACTTTTGTATACAGAGTGGTCCAACTTTCGGTAAAATTACAGGCAAATCAGGCCATAGATTTTGTCTGATTGGAGGTTTCTAAAGTCAAGAAAGGAAGGATTCTTTGTGGTCGGGGTCTGGAGATTAAAGTCAATTATTGCAAAAATAACCATACAGTTTAAAGGGGGAGAAAAAAAAAGGTTCTGATGGAATGAGGTAAGTAAGGAAGTAGACAGGTCAGTCCTACTTACCTGTAGCAAGTGGCCAAGCCAACTTTCTGATAAATAAATTGTCTCCGCTTTTTGCACAGGCATCTCAAGTGCCTTTTAAATAGACGCGGGTTTTCGATTGACATCGTTTATCGTCTTGTACGACATTCGCAACTTTTTTTTTCTCTACAAAACTTTATATAGAAACGAAAAGTGAATTAATGATGATGAATTTACGTTAAAAAGAGGCTCATTTGTCATTGTTATTTTTACAACGTTAATTTTTATGAGACAGGACTACATTCCGGAAAGACGCTGACCGACATTCCAAGAATTATTATCTACTTTGAATACTCTTTAAGCCCAACGCTTAAAAACTGGAACTTTTTGTCTTTCCGTTATGCGAACTACCGTTTTCCGCACGTTTTAAACTAATTGACCACAGAGACAATTTAATAATTAAAATATATGAACAAAAAGTTGATTCTCAGAGCCATCTCTACATTTTTATTCCTCAATTCTGCGTAAAAACTCTTTTATTGGCTTGGTCCCAAGTGAAGTCGGTCACAGTGTCAAATGTGGGATTCGTATCGAGAGTGGAAGAAGAAAAAAAAAAAAAGGTTAAGAAAATGAAGACGCCCTTGACGTAAAACGTAGACTCCACTTAAATCCTTGTCTCATCTTATCCGAGTCCGTCTCGAAGAGAGAAAGTCGGGTGTACAGTTACCAGTAGCCACGAGGCCTAAAAGACTTATTTTTGATCATTTCCCTAAATAACGTAGGTAGGTATTATATTTCTTTTAAAGGCCAAAAAGGACATTAAAAAATTAGGGGAATTATTTTTAGCTTCAAACATCAAAATTTACAGGTTCTCCAATTCCTAGGCTTTTTTCCTTCAAGGAACTTACAAAAAAAAAATAAATAAATAAATAAATAAAAATGTTTTATTTTTTGAATGGAACAACAGATATTAGGTATCTAATTTATTTTAATTAAAGATAGGTCACATAAACAAAATTTTGAAACAAATTCCTGAAGTTAGTTTTTTATCCTGCCGACAGGTCGATGTCAATTTTCAAATAGAAGCCTTATCAACTTTTGTCGAAGCTATATTGATTATAATCCTGAAGATGAAGACAAAATCTACGAAACCGGGGAGACCGGTCGATAAAAATAAACCACAAATCAAATTTTTACCTGTGGAGAAACCAAAAAACCATAAAGAAGAAATTTTGAATGGATTTAAAACAAATTAAAATTAAAAAAAAAACCTTGTCTAAAGAGGCCTATCGATCGAAAGACTAAGGAATCTTTTTTAAGTATCTAGAGAGCTAGGTAGAGGTGGAATAACGCAGTTTACTTAGTACAAAAAAAAGTCAATTAAATATGTTTTTAGTCAATCACGACCAAAAACAATCGGTAGATTGCAATCAAAAGTTACAGAGGGAGAAAGAATGAAAAAAAAACCCATTTGCGAGATTACGCATGATCAAAAACCCAAGTAGTAAAAAAATCGGTAGATTTTGAAGAAAAGAAATTTACCTAAAAAGGTATCTTGGCCAAAATAAATCTTCATCTCAGATATCTTCAGATATAGGCAAAAACCATGATAATAATTGAGGCGCTCCGGGTACGAAGGGCGAACTCGACATCGGACAAATTTTTTAAACTTCCTTAAAGAAGTTATTGTGATACCCTCGACGTCGGGTTTTTGGGATGGGTCCTCCAGTTTTTTTTCATTTTCAGATTCTAGACCTCTTGGTGAATACACCCATTAAATTTTTACGTTGAGTTCGCCATTTTTTCCCCTTTAAATACGTAAAAACCGAAACTTTAAAATGCGAATATCTCGAAACTACGTTTTGTCGAGTTCGCCCTTCGTACCCGGAGCGCCTCAATTATCAAGCTACTTGCTGAAATATCTAAAAATCCATTGGTTTTAAAGACTCGACCATTAAGTCCGAATTCGTGCTCCACTAAATGAGCTTTCCAAAAAGTCTAGTTAAAATGGAAATCGGTTGGAAAAAGATTGCCAGTTTTTGCATGTCGCTAGCGCCACGGGAAGCGAAGTTATTAAATTTTTTAGAGAGGCTTCCGCTGGCGCCGCTGGGCAACTAAAGTCGCCTGCGGTCTTCAAACGAAAAGCGCGAATGGCAACTATAGCCGCCTGCGGTCTCGAAAGGGTTAAGTCCGAATTTGTGGTCCACTGAATGGAGCTTTCCAAAAGATCTAGTAAAATGGAAATCTTACAAAAATCTCTCTAAAAACTGGTTTATTGATCAAAAAAGCTAAGGAAATTGTTTTTAATTTCTAGTAATTGTGAGTGGGGGGGGGGGAGGTGGATTTAGGCGCTTCCCTAAAATTAAATTAATCAAAGTAAAAAAGATACCAAAATCGTTTGGCTTTTCGGCTTAGAAATACATTTTTTACGGGATTTTTGGGAGATTTCTTTGGTTATTTAGCCCAGAAACTTTATTTTACACAAATTTCTGGCATTTTCCTCGGTCTTTCAACCAAGAAACCCCTTTTAACCAGATTTTTTTAGCAATCGTTTGGGTTATTATGGCAAACATCACCCATTTTACCTATTTTTCGGCATTCTATTTAATCCGAACTTTAAAATTTTTTCCCTAAGTAGTTAGTTAATTTTTTAAAAAGACATTTATACAAATTAAATGTAGAAAAATTTAATATAAAACTAAAAATCTCCTATAATATTGTGGACCCCTAACTACATTAACTGACCTTGTCAAGGTTAAAGTCGGTCTTGACGCCACCTTTTGGCGAAATAGGTTTAACTACATCACTTTTCTCTCAAACCGCTTGTTCTCTCACGAAACGCCCTCTAACGAATCTTTTCAAAAATAACGAAATCCCAAACAGTAACTTCAGTACCTATATAAATATTGTAGTGTATTAAACCTTTGATGTATGTATTTATTATATAAAACATTTCTGGCCAAATTACACGTTTATTTTCTCCCATAAATAATTAAAGTCATCTAGAAAATCACACGTTACAAAAACTTCTTTAATTTTTAATGCGAAAATACTGGGTCCCAACGACAAAATTATCCCAAATAAAATATCTAGGTATCATAATAGTTGCATAATAGGATAAATATTTAAATAATTCATTGGCGCCAGGCGCTAGATACAATGGATTATGGCAAACAATGTAATCGTCCTATTCAAATGTGACTAATTATTATTCGTTTAGATTTCTGGCTTCAGCTTTATTAGGGCTACTCTTTCTTAGAACAATGGGTGTTCCTCAATTAACTCTCTTAATGTCTTCCTTACCAGGGTAGCCAATAAGAATGTTTAAATTATCGACCTGGCTGGCTCATTAATGAAAGAGCCATTGGTATTTTCTGAAAGCATTTTGCCTTCTTTTTCAATACATAATACAAGCATACATAATAAATAACACATGTATATAAAAAGTTTTTATCAATTTCAGAAAATGTTAACAAAAAATTAATAATTGAATACAAATGCATTTAAAAAATCTAGACATCCATTTATCATTTTATTAATTTTAATAATTTTTTAAACATAATTTACTCCCATAAAAAAAATTCTAACTTTTTCCTTAAAGTAGGTTGTTTTATCTCGTCAACAAATCCTTATTCAGAATTAAATAAAAAATGAATTTATAGACATTTATTACTATGTATTTATTATAAATTCATAAAATATTTATGTTTATGAATAATGAATTGTAATAAAATTGATATCGTTAATAAATGCCTTCAACGTAATTCACCAGATGTCAATGTTATCATAAAATCATTGTTTACAAAAGTCATTTTCCAGAATTTCATAAATATATAATCGATTTCTAAATAATTTTCTAAACACAAGTTATCATTTTTTATTTGATTTTTATCCTAAAATACCTTCTTATTGTTTTATGGTTATTTATGGATTTTCTAGGATTGTTTTGGTTCCGAAAAAATCAAGGTTTTCTTTATAATTTTGTTGAAATACAAAAGCAAAATTTGAAGTAAATTTTGTTAAAATTAATTTTAAAAAATTTAGTTTCTAGTTTTTATGAATGTGAATATACCTATTTACCCCAAATTGATGACAAAAAAAAATCCTAAATTTTCAGAAATTCATAAAAAAATTTTATGAATAAAATAGCATTTTTTGACTGTAAATAGTTGTAACAAACGATACATATTTATTATTCCTACTCTAATTTATATTCTTAAGTTTTTGATTTATGAATACATATTATTATATTTATGAATTAGTTATGATTATGAATATTTTCATGAATATGCCCAACTCTGGAAAGAAAGAAAAAAAAGAGCTCTTACAGTACCCCAGGGATTTAATTTACTGAAAGGCATAAAAGAAATGCACAAATTTGCGATTATCTTTCATAAAAGATGGCCTATGAACCCCCAAAAAATAGACATTTAATTTTTAAGCAGCCATTAAATCGTTAACGAATTTTTAAACAGTCATTAAATCTTGAAAATTCAACGAAAAGGTTCAAATCACCTAAATTATTAAAAATGCACGCTAAAATATGTTCCTGTAGAAAACGGTTGTTACATTAACCACTAGATGGCGGCTAAGATGTGTTCTCTTCAAATCCTTTGGAATTCACATTAGACTTAAAAATCCTATTTAATCGGCATCCCAGCACATCAAGCCATAACAGACAGAATCCTAGTTTTCTCAGATTCCTAACCTTGTAAGGTCTAAAGACGAAACTCTCGTCATCCGGTGAAATTTTTCAGAGAAAATGAGACTTGTCCGATCTGATTTAAACACGCAGTTTATGTTATACGCCACCATCTTTCATCATATTGATAAATAAGCCACAAAAAAGGATATTTGTCACCCCAGATCTTAAAAAAAATAACCTGTTAAATTTTGAGACAGCAGTTCTCATGGGGGACTAGCTTAGGGCTTTTTCAGAAAGAAACCAAAATCATGGTTTTTCTTGAATTCGAAAATAAAAAAAAATCTTGCAGTTGAGCGCCTTCGCTTCTTTCATCGACCGTGAATGAGATAAATACTTTTTATCAAGCCCACGACCTTTGTACCCACTGAGGGAATTAAAGTACTGCTGCCCTACTGAGGCTCGCCGGCCTCCTCTATTTAAATCAGGGTTTAAATATAATTTTTTTTTCTAGTAGAAGTGAAAATTTAACATTAAAAAAAAAGAAGTTCAAACCTTATACTTATCCTATTTTCTCATCCGTTACTTAGAGTGCCTTTTAATATTTCAGGTTGGCGGATTAAAAAGAATGAGAGAGAGAGAAAGAAAAAAGCTTTTTAAAATCCCTATTTGGTCTGGCCTAAAAGAAAGCACTTACCAACAATTTCAAACTCCTACAGACGTCTAAATTTTCCAAATTTCGACTAACCTTTCCTTTATCCTTTATCCACATTTTGTATCCAATAGAAAGGGCACTTCACTGGTTGAAATCTAATTGCAGACTGAACATACTTTAGGTTAAAACGTAACTTTTAACCCGAAAATCCACCCCTCTTCGATGACCTTTTTGGGGCTAGAAAAGGGAGGTAAAGTAGGTCAAAATAAAAATAAAATTAACAAAAAATAATTTATTTTTAAATAAAAAAAGGGTAATAAATATTAAGGGGGAGGGGGTTGAGGTTTTTTAGTTTTTGGGAGCGTAAGCTCTGTAGGGAAGGTCGATGGATCTTCTATGGTGTCCGTGATGAACAACTTGATAGTCGTGATGCTCGTCGTGGGAGCTGAGGAGTTTCTTAAGTCCGACGATAGCAGCAAGCGCCAAAGCGAGTTTCGAGATGATCAAAGCTTTTCCGGCCAAAACCGCCAAAGCTCCAAGCTTCAATTTGATCATCGATCCGATCATCATCAACATCAAAAGTAAGATGGCTCCTCCACGTTTTCTTCGGCCACGTCCTGTAAAAAGCAACAAATTCATCAAGGTTTCTGGAACGTGAGACAAATAGTTATAGTCGACTAATGAGAAGTACTTTTCGATGGGCGGAACCTAAGAAATGGAACGAAGATCAAGGACACCTTCAGGCTAAAAACCGACTTCAAATATTTTTTTCTCTCTCTTATATCAGTTAAAAGGCCAAACTAGATCCTTAATTAGACACGACCCGAATTTTTACAATTTCCTAAAACGATGTTTATCCCCACCATTTTTATATGTCGTAAAAGTATTAAAAGACCGTTAAAAACGGTCTTTTCGACGACAGCGATAATTGCATGTTCCTCACTTAGATTATATCGGAATGCAGTCCAACCTATTTTTCTAGCTTTTTTGCGCGCGTATTTAATGAAACCGGATATTTTGGCGGAGTTTTCACCACCCCCGAAAAAGGAAGCACTTAGCCGGGTTTTATCCTATGAATATAAAAAAAGTCGTTCCTTAAAGCCGTTTTCGAATAGAGAAGGGAATCGTAAAGTAAGAGTTCAAAAGACGCCGTACTAAACAACTACTACAAATTGCCATTCACTTCCCTCGCGGGGAGAACTCACAAAAGATTATAATTTTCTACTTTCGCCCATAAGAGTATAAAAGTTATAAACGTTTTATGTTCTTTTTTTTTCTATCCCTTAATCGC
The DNA here is from genome assembly GCA_014119065.1 of Orius insidiosus. Taxonomy (NCBI): domain Eukaryota; kingdom Metazoa; phylum Arthropoda; class Insecta; order Hemiptera; family Anthocoridae; genus Orius; species Orius insidiosus. The sequence continues at coordinate 192,624 of JACGAQ010000253.1, forward strand.
CTTCTAATGAAAAAGAAAATAGATAAAAGAAGGTACAAATTTTCGTTTTCTGCGCTGCTAAGTTTTTTCGCTCTATAAATTATGAAAACTGGGTAAATCACCGAAGAATTGCAATACGTTTTTAACGTTTTCAAAGACTGGGGAAGTTCTCAGGCGATCTAACTTGCGGTATATAAAAAAAAATTTGCAAAAAAAAAAATAGACAACTTTGTTTTTTGCTATTGGGGGCCAATAGTTGACGAAAATCATCCAAAATCGAAGCTGTGCTTTTTGAGATTCTTTCTTTCGTCATTTTTCGTCCGAAATACATCCGGAAAAATTTCTAACTAATTTAGAAGAATTGCAGCTTCCCCAGTTGAGAAAAAGCTATTTTTAAAATTAGCTCAAGAAGTAGAAAACTTTTTTTTTCTTCCTGTTCTCTCCTAATAATGGTGATGTAGCCATTTTGACATAGAAGGCCCACGTGAACTTTTGTCGATCTATATGAATAGGACATTCATTGTGTTCGTTCTAGGTGATCATTAGGTGGATCCGTTATTCGATATTTTGCTTCCGAGAAACAGATCCAGGCCTCACACATCGATCTTCTTTTCTTTCTCTCCCTAAACGTCATCCATTTGCGTCCTAAAGAAAAAAAATCAGATCACCCAGATCGTGTGAAATCTCTTTAAAAAGTCGTTTACGGCCAGTGGATAAGTGCTTTCTTTCGAACCTAAATGGTAAAAACGATTTAAAAAAAATTTAAATTAATTTGCGAAAGTTTTTTAAAACTTCTGATAAAAAAAAATTGAAAATTAGATCCTTCTCACCACATAAACCTTTTTAGCCTTATAAGGAAACCAAACTTCATGACCTGGTCAATTTAAAAACTTTATGTAAACACGTTTAAAAAAGAAAAATTTCAATTTTTTTAACGGAAAAGTTAATTAGGAAGAGGAAAAAGAGTAGAGAAGAGTTTGTCCCCCTTTAGAATTCGAACCTACGACTTCTGGGTTCAACTTTTACACCGTTTACCTCGCACTTAGTTTTAAAATATTTTTTCCCTAGAGCCATGTGATTAATAAACCCAAGAATTATTCTTGAACGAGAGGATCATTTCAGAAGAATTTAAGATTCATTCTGGACAAGGGAAAAAAATTGCACGATATGGGATTCGACCCCAGGACCTCTCTATTACTAATTAAGGGCGCTAAACCGCTAAACGAGCCTCTCGCGTATGGAGCGGTAGTTAATGGGGTGGAAAATTCCCTCGAACTGGAATTTGAACCCAGGACTTCTCAAATTTTAGGTGTGTGCTCTAGACCGGCAAATGTGTCCTCACGTATAGCTAAGTGGTCAATTCGTTATAGGAAAAGAAATCCCACAAACTAGGATTCGAACCTAGGACCTCTAAGTTACAAGCAATGAGTTAAAGAGTAATGGTTAGAGGACTCTACTAGCAATTGAGAGGTGATGGTGTCGAATCCTAGATGATGGGATTTCATTTTCCAATGTTAACTTTGAATTTAAATTAATATTGATTATCATGCATTGTTTATAATTGAATTTTTTAAATTATTCACATGCCTCAGTGGAAATCAGTTGAGTAGTTTTTGAGTTTGTGCTAATTTTTTTTTTTTTTTTTTTTGAAATTGAGATTGGTTTTACCTTCTTCAAATCCTAAGCTTCTTGGGATTTCACTGAGGTTGGTGAGTTTGAACTGTACAGATCTGCTTTGTACGAATTCGGAAATTTTGTTGATGATGATGCTGTCAAGGGCTTTTTCTTTGTCGTCCAAAGCCCTGGGAAGGGAAGCTTCGAGATCAGGCTCGTTGACGACGTTGTTTTCCTGATTTTCTCCGATGAGATGGACGCCTTCGATGATTTCCAAATCCCTCGCCCTCGCAGCCCTGTCTAAAGCTGAGATGAGTTTCATTTTAAGGCAAGGGCTTGCCTCGACGCCGGGACCAGAGCACTCTTCAAAAACTCTCAAGACGGTTTTGATTTCGTCTTGGGCAGACGCGAGGGCGCAAAGGCCCGCGAGAAGAATCAACACTCGAGACATTTCCGAATTAATGTTAACGCTACGTTTACGGTCAAGGTCTGGTCCATCCACCCTCTTCAGTTCGCCTTTTATACTTCGAGGCGCCCCCACTCCCAACCCTCCAAACGCCTATTCCCCTTTGCCGCTAAACTAGAACACCAATGTCTCTATTTGTGATGTTATTTCCACTCTTCTTATCGTCACTTTCAGAAAACACGCTTTCCTTCTTTTGATAATCGGGAAAAGTTTAGACTGTAATTTAACACCGGTTGACCAAAACCTGTGGGCGTAATATGCTCATCGTTGGACACTCTAACTATTAGGTACCTACTCATACGAAGATTTTCTCAGAAAAGAAAAAACAAAACCATAAACTATCTCTTGCTCACAAATTTTATTGTAGACTATTTATTTTGATTTTAATTCCTAAATCAGAAATTCATAACACCAACTTTCTGAAGGAGAAGTTATTGTAACACACTCTATGCCCTTCCAGACTCCAAATTGGGAACTTCAAAATGTTCCCCAATTTCGATTTTTCAGTAAAGTTAGGGTCATTATACATAAAACCAACGTAAGTTGGCAGCACTGATTTCTTATTTCCATTGATTAATTATTTTCGGAGAATTTTTTTATAACCTTCGTTTGCGTTTTTAGGTATATTTTTCCTTTTTAACCAACGTCCCTGCTTCCTAAAAATTCTTAAAACTTGAGAAAGTTCGCATAATTGCCATCTGTTAATTTTTCTCTCGCTTGGCTTGGTTAGTGCATGCATTTTGTCAACGTAAATTGCAGTTTTACGCATGAAAAAATCTTTTCTTCGCGACTTGATCCTCTCGTGCCCGATATACATACATTCATACACGGCTTAGTGAGTTTTGGATTTTCCATAGCCCAGTTAATTAGAAATTATTGGCCTCTTAATACACTTTCACTGAGTTTTTTTCTTTTAAAAAGAAAATTGATAATTAACTTGTTAAGAAAGGTTTGCATGCACCGATTTATTTATTAATTCTTTACTTTAATCACCTACTTTTTGAAAACTAACAAATAAACTGTTTTAAACTTATAAGAAAAAAACTCAAGGGGCTCAGAAATCACAAAATCCATTAAAAAAAATCCATGGTTGTCCCAAACATCGAGCAATTTTGAGAAGTTGGCACACCTGAGGATAAGAACTTTTTTTTTTGTTCTGATAGTTCATTAAACACTAAAATACGGTAATTTCAACATTTTTTTTTGTTGAACGATATTTTATAAATTGTGAGAAATTTTCTTAAAGAAAAGAAGGGCTCCTTTGCTCCAAGGCATTCTCAAAAGGTGCTTGGGTTTTATGAACATCCCTTTACCGCTCCATAAGAAAGGCAAGGTTATAAGTGAAAATCAAGGTTTTCGTTATTATGAGCCATGCAAAAGCCCTTCCCTCGAGGTCTCCTCAAGATACCTCGATTTCTCCCAGGAAAAAGTACGGCCGGCTGGAACCACAGACAAAGTTGAGATCGCTAAAGATCAATATTCGATTTGACCCTCCGGGGTCTGGAAGACCCTTCCCCAAAAACCCGATGTGGAGGGAAGTTATTACAATAAATGAAGTTAAAAGAAGGGAAATTAGGGGTTGAATTAAGAGGTCACTTCAAGGGAGCGGTAGGGGGCAAAAATTAATGTAAAAGCAAACACTTATGCAATGGAAATAATTGCTTTGTTCCCACAGAAACTATCTTAAAAAACGAATTAAACGACAGTCGGTAAAATCGTTCTGCGCAAGCCATGATCAATGAAGACCACTCTTTTTGACCCTACGGAGCCGAGAATACCCATTTCCAAAATTCATAAGTCGAAGGTAATACAATATTACTTTCTTTTGAGAAATTTAATTAAATAGAAACCTGCAAGAGATCATTAATATTCTCCCAATGCTGAAAAAATTTTACCGCACGCTGTAAATGAAGGAACTGATAAAAAGCTATAGAACAAAATCATTGCTGGTAGGAATTTATTAAACCTTAAAAATTTTATCACCATGAAACAGTTTATTTAATTTTTATTATTATAATTTTTTAATTTAATTAATTAATTTTTTTGAGATAAATAATATTAAGGCAACATTGTTTAGTTGGTCTATAAAAAAAACGACTTAAGAGGCGTTCAGAGGCTGAGGCAAACTTGATGTTTTCTACACATTTCGAATTTTGGCCAAATTATAAATAAAGAAATGAGTTGTCGCGGATTTTCTGACAGGCGGTTTGTTTGTGGACGGAAGGAATGCAGAAGGACAAGAAATTCATCGATCGATCTCCCGCGCTCAACGTCTTCCCTCCACCCACCCTTCGCCTATTTCATTCATTAACATGTGCTCGATTTCGAGAATCTTTCCCGTCATGAAAAGTAAAGAAAAAACTGGTTTTATTATCTTTTTCGTCCCTTTTTTAATAAATCGTGACTCCAGAATTTCACGTTTAACGTTTTAATTAGGCCCATTTTACAAATTAAGGAACGAAAAAAATGTAGGTCTAATATCTTTCCATTTTATTTTTACAGTATTTATCGTCCCGTTTCCAATAAGTGAATTTTTAAAAAGTTATAAGGATAAAAAATAGAAAGAAAAAAAATCGGACTAGTGACCAACTTAAAAGCCTCGTCGGGCGATCACCGTGAACGAGGCGTGTTAACCGCCCCGCTACACCTTCAACAAACCCTCCATGACAGACGTGTTTCATCACGCAGGGAGCCCAGTAATGCACATTCCTGTAACATTTCTATCAATCACTTTTTTTAGAGAAAAGGATCAAAAAGTCAAAAAATGTGAAGAAAGAAGCTGACTGGCGATAAATGGTTTGTAGGGACGTCATTGATGGTTTCATTCAGAATAAAATTGTTGTCGGTAATAGGATCATTTTTTTAATTTTGGAAGAAGAGAAAACCTGAAAGTGTCTCCCCATACGGCGCTACCCTCGAGACCAGAATAATTTTTTTTTTGTTTTATTGCGTTTGTAATCCACAAAAGGATGATTTTACTATCAAATAATTAACCAATAATGGAGGAAGAAATGACGGTGATAACGGGTATCTCACGACTCGTTTCGGCTTAAAAAGCCACGTCAGGTGAGCTATTCCCTCTACCACAATCATTTCCATCTTTTCACTGTGCCCACATCTCCGAGAGATTTAGTGATACAGCGGGAAGCCGGAAACAAGCAGTCTCCCTAAAGCTCACCGCTCTTTCAGCAGAGTGAAAAGCTAGATTGTGATAAAGGGATAGCTCACCTGACGAGGCTTTTTAAGCCGAAACGCGTCGTGAGATACCCGTTATCATAGTCATTTCTTCCTCCATTATTGATTAAGAATTTGATAGAATACTTTTTGTTATCTCTTCTGAAGAATAGACAACTTCCTACCCTCCCTCCGGCTCCGGATGGGGAAGCAACATTGGGCCTGATCAAACATAATTGTCCAAAAATATCAAAAATCTCAATAGTTTTTCAAGGCAACTTAAAATTTTTTACATTTCAATTCTTATAGCGAGTGTATTCTGCAAGGGGAGTGATTTCACTATCAAAATAATAAATAACCAATCAAAAAATGTTTGTTCAATTTTCTTGAGCCGAGGAGATGCATAATTTTTTGAGAGTGTGGGAATGGAGTACGTAGATTGACCAAATCACGATTTTTTTTTTTTTTTCAAATAAAAATATTTTTAGACCGGCGGGAGTCTGAGACGTTAATCACCAACCCACGACTGATTGCTTATTAAAATTTTTCTCAGCAAAGGACACCTGATGATCACGCCTTGTAATTAATTCGATTTTTTATGTTTGATTGAACGTCAGACTTTTTTAATGTAGGCCATGCGGTTTGGAAGGTTCGAAAATTATAACGACCTGCCTGTTAAAAATGGCCTTTTAAATACCTACTCGTAATTTTTAAATCCTTAACTATCTGCTAACCTTTAAACTTTCACGATATTTTTTCTTCTCTGTGTCGACCAAAAATAATAATCGCTCCTTCAAAATTGGGATAAAAAGGTCATAGAACTTGAAAATGCCCTAAAATGGGAAACCTGAAAATGAATTAGTAAAAAGAAGCCCGCGGTTTTAAGGTATCTGGTGCACGAGAGTTCCCTTTCACTTGACAACGCCCTTTACAAGTCGCACGTCGACTTTCCTATTTCCGAAATCTGCAGTACCCTGGATTCCAAACTTCAAAGGATTTCTGAAGTTCCAAAAAAAGAACTTACCGTTAGTCCCCGATAGTCTTTCAACGAACATCGATCAGTCACCGGAGGAGATAAAAATCTTTTCAATTCCCTGCGTTCCATGAACAGAGTGAGTTTGTACTTTCCTACTTGGCTTTTTTTTATACATCTACAGTTACGCCAAGGTCCTCCATTTGGGAAGTCAAGTGTGCTACTCTCTCCGCAGTAATGCTATAAGCGTAGTAGCCTAAAGGATAGCCACAACCGATTATACTGCAATAACTCACTCTACATTTTTCTTAAGTTTCATCCGACAAATAACCTTTCACCCTACCTATAGCATGTCTTATACGCCAAAAAAGTATTTCTTAACTGGCACCACAAACATCGGCAAAGATCACTAATCGATTTTCCTCCACTGGTCTGGAAGACCCTCTCTCAAAAACCGAACCTGGGGGGTACCACAATAACTCCTTATTGAGAAAGTTGAATACAAGACGACCAGGAGTTTCCTATTTAGTTCCTTTTACTAAGAGTGCAGGCGTTAGTCTCAACAACCTCCAACCTACAGCTAAGCAGGAAATGTTAATTTTTCTTGACTTTTCTTTAGGGGTAAGGAACGTCTACATTTTTCGTGGATACTCAGGTTTTTCACAATAATAGTTGTGGAAAAGTCGGCGGCGACTCTATTTTAATGGTGGCTTCCCTTTTGCGATCGGCGGCTCTGATGGGAGTGGCTCGTGAAAGGACTGCTCCGTCCTCAATTACCCGGGCAAAACAACCTCCGGCCAATCTTCAAATTAAACTGCCAAGACGAAGAAACTTTTTCCTCGTCACCGTCTCGCATTCCCCCACGGAAATGTTTCCACCGATTTTTTTTTCCCTTCTTCTCCATCATCCCCATTTCCCTACGTGGTTAATAAACGGAAAACCATACGCGGTTTTTAAAAAGAAAATATAGAAAGTATAGGTTTCCTTTGTGTCGAAATCGGTTATTGACAAGCGGGGGAGTGGGTCAGAAATGTTTGTCGCTGGAGGGGAAACAATGGGAAAAGAACGTGAACCAGGATCGGCATTCTTCGCCGGCGATACTTCACCAGGACCGAAAACGCCAAAATATCTCCTCGTAACCCATCATATATACGTGACAGTCTCATTATCATGCGCCCGCTCTCATTTCCATCCTTTTAAGAACCCTCTAAAAAGATTTACAGCCATAGCCACAAAACAAAGGAATTATTGTCACTTTTTACCTCTGAAGAATACTAAAACGAAGGTAATTAACTAATTAGATGGACCAAAGCGTTTCATTCTTTTTCTCAATTTTTAAAGCCGCTAAGTCTTAACTCTTTCAGTATGAAATTTATTGTAATATCTTCAAGAGATAACTCGGTCAAAGTGACCGGCGCGGTTCGGCAGTTGTCTCTCCAAAAGTTGCCAATTCTGATTTGGAAAACATTATTCTTATTTCGGAAATTCCGCTCAGAATGCATTGATTTGTGCTATCAAATTATCCTCAGAAGAAATAAAAAGTCGATAAAAATGAAATATTATTAAATCTTTTATGTTGGCCACCCACAAAGGATGTTTGTCAAAAAATAAATAACTCGAGCTTATATCTTTTGATCCGTTTGATTTGTTTGTACGGAGCGTAACCGCGTCCCAGATCTCCCTTTCGTCCCCCGGCCCACCCGTGCATCCGCAACAAGGAAAAAGATCGTGAGGTGGGAGTAGCCGGTATAAAAATATTGAATTCGCGATTCGACCCGCCGTGAGAAGGAAAACGTTCACTTTCCGAATATCGGTACACTTTCGCATTTTCACCGATTTCCTTTAGTGCGGATAAAATTGTACAGAAAAGAGCCGGCAGATCGCTTCTCTGAAAAACCCGCGTCCGCCGAGACTTCAAACTCGCGTTTCTCGCGGTAAAAACGTCCGTGATTCCAAAAGCGGATGGGCGATTTTCGAACCGGATAAGGCTTTCTAATGCTTTCTTTTACTTTTTTTTCTATAAAATTAGCTCAATTACCTACTCATACACCAGAAATAATTACAAACCCTGTTTTTAAGAATTTAAAAAAACTATATAAAAAAAATTTTTTTTTACGATGCTTAAAAATTCTTCAATTCATACCTTTAGTGAGCAATGTATCAGCTCTGAGGACTCTAAAAACTGAAAGGTCATCTATTTTCTCGCTAAAAAACTGCAATTAAAAATTTAAATATTGCCGAGCCAGAAAAAGAGCTTGTCTGGAGCAGGCCCGAACGGGAACTTACTCAAAGTAGGGCATTATAATAATTTCATTCCTACTATAAAAAAAATTAAATTAGAGAATTTAGGTGGATAAATTAATAATTTTCGCCCAGCCAGGCCTCATAGAACGGGCGAGATTAGCCTAAACTCCCTTCTATCGAAAAAAGTAAAAACTTTCCGAGTAAACAATATTTTTCGTTCACACATTCTGTTGCTTTGGCTTCCTACAAAAAGAACAACCGATCGGGCGGTCGTCAAAAAACCGTAAAAAAACGCTGAAAGGATTACCGGGGGTTTGTTATTCAGTGATGAAGGATGAAGGAAAAACTCCCTTAGGGGTGGAGGGATCGGGATACTCTGCAAGATATCAGACCTTTCTGAACGTAATAACTTTTTCAAACGAAGTTATTGTTATATCCTTCAAGAGCTGGTTTTTGGAAATCCTACGTTTAGCCGCCAATGGCTTAGAAAAAAATTTACCTAAAAATCATGTTGGCTTTGCTTTGAAAAAATCTCAGCTGGAGAAAATCAGTTCTGACTTACCTGAAAAAAAAATTAAACCTGAAATGGACGAGAAAAATGAAAACGACGTTTTAAGCGAAGAAGGTGAAGTAAAAAGCGACGAAGAAGAAATTGATATTTACAAAACGTTCGAAAGCGACGAAAATGTCGATGATTTACCTTGCAGCGTAAGTTTTAGGAAAAAATAAAAAAGTGATTTTTAGTTCTTTTTGAAAATTATTTCATATATGAAGTAACTAGGAGGTTTAAAGTTGTGTCGTTTTTAATTTTATTTTAATAGGAACTTGAAGAAGAGTGGAGTCTGTCTTTGTCGTCCGTCCGGAGCGAAAACAATGAAATACCGATTAAAATCAAACCTGTCCAAGGCGAAAAGTACACCGAGAGATCACAACAGCATACAAAAAATATTCGAAAGCTACCTTCTTTGCTTTCTACTCACGGATCCTCCCTTATTATTACTCGAGGAGACAGAACCGATATGACCCATGGGTTCTTCTCGTAGAGGTTGTTCTCATTTTTAAATAGAAAAATTGGTACTTTTGGGGGTCAAATGTATCATTTTTATAGTTTAGTGCAGGGGTTCCTCATTTTTTGGTTTTCTGTCAACTGAATCCTATTTTTAGGAGTCTTCCTAGGTTTTTTGACTAGAACCCCCATTTTTACTGGATTTTTGGAGTTTTCCGAGGTTTTTTGGCAGGGTTTCTTTTTCTCTTGGAATTATTACACTTCAAAAACAAAATATTTCCACATTGTGATAAGTATTTTTGATGTCGAGTCCGCACGTTTTTCACCTTAAAAGCCTCCATTATTTGGATCTTTTTTACGATTTCAGAAGTTCTTCTCGGGTTTTGAAAAAGAGATCCCATTTTTAAAGAGTTTTCATGGGTTTTCTTCGGTTTTTGACAGCTAAACCCTATTTCATATGATTTTCAGGAGTTTTCCTTCGTTTTTGTCAGTAAAACCTAATTTTCATAGGTTTTTACCACAGTCATGAGACAAAAAAAAAATTTTTTTTTCTTGAATTTCACCAATTTTTCCCACCATTTTGACAGAGAAATCCAATTTATAAAGTGGTCCGCTTGCTAAATATTGCTAAATATAATAAAAGTCCCTGACTTTTGCTTCTCCTCCAACATAACTTTTCTAATTTTACTGGACTACCATCGTAGGATATCAAACATAAAAAATCCTATTAACTTACTTATTCTTTGTGGCCCGACTAAACTAAAAATAGTTAATAATTAATTTATTCCCAATAATTTGTTTTATACATCCAAATGCAGATTACGATCGAAGACCTTACGACAGACGATACGGTCGATACGACGGCAGATACTACGACAGGGAAAGAAAAGACAGACGGACAGAATCTCGTTATTATAAATAAAAAAAATGAACATTCAAAATTCAAAATGAATTATGATGAAAATATTGTTATACTGAAATAATTTATTATTAATATTTTGTGTAACTGTGATATGTAGAATGCATTCAATGTGTAAATAGAAATCAAAGTGTTCAAAATCGTTGTAAATATGAAAAAAAGGGAAAGTTTTATTTTAAATTAAATAAATTAAGTATGTACAAATAAATAATTTGTTGTTTTAGTTGTAGAGACATGGACTCTTTTGACGTATGGTTGAGGGTGTTCGGTTTCTGGTAGATGATTAGATATTGGGGGAACACCTCCTGGACCTGTGACGTAATAAGGCGGGCTGGAATAAGCGCCAGCAGGGTCGATCGTTTGATGAGAAGGAGTATGCTAAAAACAAAATTTGTTTTAAATTCTTTTAGTTTCAGGGCCAAGTACCTGATAATATTGATGAAGGGCGACGATAGTTCCGATTAAACTGCAAGTTTCCCCGTGAGCAAAGCCATGATGACGATGAAAGTCATTATCATCAATTTAAGAGGAACGAGTGTGCTTGTTTTAAGCACCAGCCGATCAGAAATGGAAGAATCGTCCTTCTTAGCTTACCTAAAAAAAAAGCTATATTTTTATTGTGTCCAATCACGGTTTAACAGAGCGTATTATCCTAGTTGACGATGTTTTCACATTTTTTTAATTATAGGACTGCTAGAGGTCAGTTTTTAAGGTACGTCTCCATGCTTGTGGCACCACGTCTTAAAACATTCTCACGCTTGAAATAATTAAAGGCTTTCGGACAGCAATTTGTTAGAGAACGTTATACCAGTTGATTATTTTGCCCGAAAAAAAAATGTGTTAAGGAGGCCATTCGTGTAAAAACATACAGCCGTAAATTTGGGGACCCTAAAAATGAAAAGAAATAACCTTACGCAGAGACCCCGAACAGCAAAATTGGTGAACTTCTTCAATCATGGGGCTATCAGTTGTGCCAACCGTCCGACACTGATTACGTTTTCAACCGATTTGCGCAGAATCCCCACGGAGGCAGATGACTTTTCTTATGTTTTTTAATTTTGTTACGTTTTTAAATTATGATTTTTGGGTAGGTACCTAACCAATAATGGAAGGAAGAAATGACCGTGATAACGGGTATCTCACGACGCGTTTCGGCTTAAAAATTCCTGCCTCTTCAGGTTATTCCCTCCATCACAATCATTTCTTCCAATGAATTTCCTTCATGTGCGAACCTGCTTTTCGTTGATATTTTGAAAATGGTGATAGTTTGGTTGAGATCTGTCAGCAAAGTGGTGCTCTACGGCCGTACTGCAGGTCCCATCATCACATTTTTACCAAAAACTCCGTATATCAGCTATAATTTATGTAGAAAGGAATTCGTGCTGTTCAAGCCGTTTCTTGCAGCCTTTCAGGTGTGCTACAATTTTCCGCTAAATCTCCAAAGAGTAGAGAATCGAACTAAAGAACATTTTACCAAAAGCAGCCTTCGATCATTTTGCCCAACACAATACCATCCTTCCGGCGCCTAATCAGAGCACACTTCAGATTTGTCAGAAAATTACTGCTATGGAAGAGATCCTTCTACACAGACCGGGATTGAACCCAAGAACTCTGCGCTGTATGTCTTACACGCTAACCGCCACAATCAAGTTTGAAAATGAATATTTCTATGTGGATTCGGTCAATCCAAGATCTTGTTAAAAAGGATTTCGAAAAGCAAAATAATCATAAAAATACCAAAAGAGCAATTCAATCATTATGGCTGTCAAAACCTCTTTTGAATGAGGAAGATAATGATTTAAAACAGTTTTAATGGTCTATTGTTTATAAAAATAGCTCGTGGGCAGTAAATCTTAATAGAAATGGTTTAAATACAACTACCTCGGCTTTCTTCGATCATTGTGGATGGTTCCTGAGGGGCGGCGAGGACGATCGTGGCCAGCGCGAGGCCGATCACAAGGCGGTCAAACGTCCCCATCAAAACTAGACTGACGTCGCGTGCCGTATGATGTTTTTATATATCGACTGCTCGCCCGGCCGTATTACCAAAACTCCACCCACAGTCCCAATTTAGTCGTGAAAATATTCATAATTTTTCTTTTCCCTAATTAATGGAGTACGGAAAAAATGACCACTTTTTTTAAGACGCGTTGAGGAAGTAATTTTTTTTTAAAGTAATTCTCACCCATTTCACACCGGTTAAAAGATGACCGGTTTCCGAGTTGAGGTCGCAATTTCGCCGGTAGCAAGAAATCCGCTCTAAAAAAGTCAAGATTCTCGTTTATCGAACTTTAGTAACAAAATTGAAAAATTATAGTTTTAAAACAAATGAGCTTGATATCCCTCCCTTTAATTGGTCGAACTCTTCTACTATCGGTGACTTATTGACAGTGGTTCCTTTTAACTTTCACGCATAGAAATTATTGGATTACGCTAAATGTCCGGTTTTTTTGGAGATGGCCTCCCACACCCCGTAGAAGAGAATTTTTTGCTCCTCCTTTGGTGAAGTCATTCCGCCGCCAGTTTTTTACTACACGACTTCAAATTTTTATCAAATCTTCACCAACTTCAGATTTAAAGCTACTAAACTAAACCGACTTTAACCGTAGCGTTAAACCGAAAGCGTGACGGCTCATCCTCATTCAGTTCTAAGCGCGCCAAAAGAATTTTTTTCCTGATATTAGGGAAAATTTTGGGCTGTTCACTCCTTATTTTCAAGGTGTGTAAATCGAGGTTTTCAAAACATTAGAATAAAAAAAAAATCTTTCTCTTTTTGCGGCAATTAAAAATTTATACTTGGGGCTGATACGTTTGTTTCATAAAAAGTCATTTTTTTTCTTCTCACTGCATATTTTAACCCGAAGGGGAAAAAATCAATCATCTTTTTTTGGTTCACATTCCGGCACAAGATGGACAGGCGACAGGTCAAATTTGACAAGGTGATCTCAAAACATTTTTCATAAATTTCCTTACATTTTATTTTAGAAAAACAAGAAAGACATGGAAGCTTTTTATAGCAACTATGGAATGTATTTGAAAATCGGAGGACTTTTGTCAAATGGGTTTCGGGCGTTCTTTTACTTTTCACGAGCCACCAAATCATAATGGGATCGGTTTCTTCTTATTACGCACGAGGCGACAGCGCCCTATTTTTTGAATCCATCAACGCTTTTATAGTGACCATGACGGTCACATTGACCATCATCATTTTTTCCAAGCATAAAGACAAATATGAATATTTATGGAGGTAAAAAAATTTCATAAAGAAAACTTTTTTAAATATAAAATTACTAGTTGTTTAGGCCAGAATCGCCATGAATACCAAGTTGATGAAGAGTCTGTGAAGAAAATTAAGAAAATGAGGGAGGAGAGTAACATAAAAAATTTAGGCCCCAGAATTTTTACTTGTTCGGCCATAGCGGCGATTGTCTGTCATCTGATCATAAGAAGACCGCTTGATATTTATTTGAACGATGGACTCGACAAATATGGACGTTTCAGCCCAGACATGCCGGACAATTTCGTCGGCGGCATCCCCGTCCCCTATTGGACTTACCTAGACGTTGA